>JAVJIX010000188.1:1510000-1712500 GCA_036785185.1 Paratrypauchen microcephalus | reverse complement strand
AAACCTTACAGTCTCCTCTTTTTGACTATGCAATTCATTTCCCTGCAAAACAATCACTCCCCGAGCACATGGGGCTTTTATACGGAAAAGCACAAAAACGAGGTTAGCTTACCTTAGAATGCTTTGCACAGGTCAAACTCTGTATTTCACCATAGACTTGCTCTCAATCTGTCCATAAGGATCCAGCGAATAAAATCCAGTAAAACAATTTAGTCCAAAACACGTGTTAGATCCATTACGAGTCTGATCCGGCAGCATGCTTGTGTTGTTTACCCAAAACCACGAGCCTTGCCGAAGGCGAAGGCGGAGCCCAAATGTCCTTCTGCAGCACTCGTATTCAAAATGGCTGCCTCTGCATGGGGAAGATCCCCCTTTTATGTGACTATATCTAAGTTCAAAAGAATACTTTGATTTCATGATGGAAGTGAAAAGGCTTGGAAAACAATGTATTTTTGAATGGGTATCTTCAATTTCAGTAATTAACGGGTAAAAATCTTACACACTGTCCCTTTAAAGCAGACCTATTCTGCATAGAATTTTATAGTTGTTTCCTTCTCATTGACCCTCTGAAGTTGTCTTTGGAGTGATTCATGCATCTTTAATTGCATATTTTCAAGACGGCGGCATATTGCTAACCAATCTAATTTTCACTGCCACTGGTATACACTCATGCACTTCATTCTCCAGTTTTATTTTCTTAATCAGTTATACATATAGAATTTGGCAGCACTGCATAGTCATTTTAGTACAAATGAAAAAAGGTGTTCACAGCTCTTTGTTGTGATCACATTTACGCCGATGTCAGCTCCCATTGGGCACCACAGTTTTCTAACGCAGAAGTCAGTGGGCTTGTTTCTTTTATTATGTCATTTTAGATCAATATTGCGAATTAAAATGTGCAAACATAATGATCCACGAGGGTTAGAGATTATAACTATAAAGCTGATACAAGAGCAAAAGGTGTAACCCTAACCCCAAACCAAACTAAAACCATAATCTATTTTAACCCACACCTTTAATCATGTTGTTGATTTACATGATGGGGACCTGACTTTTGACCCCATAAGGGAGGCAGGTACTAGGTAATATAATGTTCAGAGTCTGTGATATCTTCTGTACAGGATGTTGGGGGTGGTACCGGTAATAGGCGCATCTCCCCTGGCCACACCTCCTCCAAGTCACGCTTCCTCTAAGACTCACCTCCTCCAACATGCATCCTCCTCTGACCTGGGCCTACGCTCTCCTGCGCCAGTCTTGGGACAACCAACCAGCAGGGGGCGGGGCTGAAGCTTGAACCAGCCTGGACACAGAGACACTGAGAGAGCTGTGTTCAACATGTTGCAATTGTCTTTGTCACTCATGGGCACTAGAGGGCCCTATGGAGGACATTGCACAGATAATGTTGTATAATTTCATCTATATGTTCCTTGCAGTGGGTACAGTATGTTCATTTGACCAATGCTCTCATTTGAATGGGGAAATAACCCCCCTACGATCACACTGCAATGGGCAAGGCACCACATCCCCTCAGTTTACATTCACTGTTGTTTGAGAGAATGTTTGACTAATGAAAGAAACCATGGTAAACGAAACAAATAAAAAATAAAGTTTGAATTAAATGGCATTGTCTGTGGTTGAAAATTAAAGCAGACCTATTGTACAAATTGATTGACTCAGAGCTTTTTAACTATGTTTTACTCACCCCAAATTTTTGGAGTGACTTGTGCATGTTGTACAATTACAGCTGTACTAACTTTGTTCTCCATTTAGATTTTCTTAAGCAGTGATACACGTAGGATTGGAAATGTCACGTAGTCATTTTGGTACAAATGCAAACAAAATGCTCTGTTCTAGTGTTATGTGCAGCTATCCATAGGAGGGGCCCACAGCATCCAGCGCTGTTGTGATGACGTTTACAGAGACAGCAACTCCCATTGAGCATCACAGTTATGTAATGCGGCATTAAGTTGGTTTAGATTAAATTTGTGATTTAAAATGTGCAAATTATAATATAATGATCCACAGGTGTCATAGATTATAACTATAGAGCAGATACAAGCACAAATAAGTCTGCTTTAAAGCAACAGTACTCAATCTTGAGACTGGTGCTGTGTACGCGGGTCCTGAGAGGCAAGTGGAAAACAAGCCACTCAAAACTGGAGAACAAATCATTTGAATCTGATATCCATCCACCCATTTTCTTCCGCTTATCCAGGGCCAGGTCATAGGGGCAGCAGTCTAAGCAGGGACTCCCAGACTTCTTTCCAGGCCAGCCGAGAGACATAGTCCCTCCAGCATGTCCTGGGTCTTCCCCAGAGGCCTCTTTGCGGTGGGACATACCCAGAACACCTCCCCAGGGAGGTGTCCAGGAGGCATCTGGAGCAGTACCCGCAATCTTGTCCTTTCGATCATTACCCAAAGCTCATGACCATAGGCGAGGGTAAGAATGTAGATTGTCTGGTAAACTGTGAGCTTTACCTTTTGGCTCAGCTCCCTCTTCACCACAATGGTTCGATACAGAGACCACATCACTGCCAATGCTGCATCGATCCGCCTGTCAGTCTCATGCTTCATCCTCCCCTCACCCGTGAACCAGACCCCAAGATACTTGAACTCCTCCACTTGAGGCAAGGACTCTCCACCCACTTGGAGAGGACAAGCCACCTTTTTTCGATCAAGAATCATGGCCTTGGATTTGGAGGAGCTGATCTTCATCCCAGCCGCCTCACACTTGGCTGCAAACCGCCCCTGTGCACGTTGCAGATCCTGGCCTGATTAAGCCAAAAGGACAACATCATCTTCAAACAGATGAGATGAGATCCTGTGGTCCCCAAACCGGATCCCCCCCGGCCCCTGACTGCGCCTAGAAATTCTGTCCATAAATACAATGAACAGAACTGGTGACAAAGGGCAGCCCTGGCAAAGTCTCCGTCATTTTTGCCTGATGAAGCCCTAGGGCCGAAACGTTGCATGTCTTAATAAATTTCTCATTTTGCAAGTAAGATGGAGTGTGGGATTGTTTTCTCCTCGAGAGTCTCCATAGACCCCATATTCCCAGAGCATCCCCCACAGGACAAATGGGACATGCCACATTTTAAACCCATGCGGCATGGGTTGCTGGGATACTGCTGTTCATCAGCTGTTCATGTAGGAGGCGACCAAGGGACGAAGTTGAGCACAAAGTGCTCAGTTTTGTAAGACAGTTGACAACAATGAGTGCATGGGAAAACAATAGGCCCTATGCCCTGTTGCTGCTTGGGCCTAAATAAACTATAATAATTTGAGCAAAAACAATATATCCATAACATGGGAACAGCATATTATACATTTTTTGAAAGCTCTTGACCTTCCACGCATCAGCGTGTGGTCACTGATGAACGACGGGCACGTCTGCACCATTTTGTCGGGATCACCCCCTGACCTCCCACTGACTTCCCTTCATTTTAGCAGTTATAAATATGGCCCAGGCCTTGGGCGTGGGTTACTGGGATACTACTGTTCATGCCAGGGGCGATCGAGAGGACAAAGCTGCACGACATCCTCTCACATATGCCCATGCGATTATCGTTGTCCATGTGCTCATCGTAGCGAACGCAATAGGCCCTACACCCTGTCGGACCTCGGGCCTAAATAAAAATTATATTTTTAGCTAAAACACTATATCCGTTAACATGGGAACAACATATGGGAACACGTCATTGGGTCATTGATGAATGACGAGTGCGTTTGCACCATCTCATGGGGGGGTACCCCCTATGACAACCACAGTCGCACATTCACGAATAATCTGGTGTCATTCACAAAATACATCACTTGTTTTACCTGAGATAAATAAGAGTTTAGTGTTTCTCACTCCCCTGTGTTGCATCTTTTTACTATTACTATTCTGGCAGTTATTATCTCAAAGAGAAAAAATTCCAATTCCAACTTTAATCTGATGTCTGCCTTGTGAAGCCTCCCTCATGTTTACTCCTTCTGTGGTGTTCTTTGGGACACTACTTATGACATATTTGATTGACACCTGAAAAACTAAGGATCAAGGAGAGGAATCAAGAAGATGGAAGCGAGGAAAGTGAATTGAGACGCGGCCTGGGCCACAATCATGAGCTCCACCCAGCAGCCTACAGGGGGCGCTATCAAACGTGTGAGTGATTATTAGGCCTATGATAACAGGAGAA
Organism: Paratrypauchen microcephalus; assembly: GCA_036785185.1. Classification (NCBI taxonomy): domain Eukaryota; kingdom Metazoa; phylum Chordata; class Actinopteri; order Gobiiformes; family Gobiidae; genus Paratrypauchen; species Paratrypauchen microcephalus. The sequence goes on along the minus strand of JAVJIX010000188.1, from coordinate 1,708,322 downwards.
GTTCAATTTGTCATGCATTATTAAGCCTAGTTAAACATTTAGCGTTTTTCCTTTGCATAGGCCTATTTGTTATGAAAATATCACATTAGGGAAGTCTGTGCCTTAGCTGTTCCCACCACTGGACAATCATGACATCTTCACAATCCGGAAACAGAAAGCATCCCTTGGCTGTGAAGCCATGTCTCAGAAATGAAGTTATCCATCTAGAGCACAGAAGAGAAAGAAGATGAGATAAGAGGAAGAAAAAAAGCAGCAAGAAAAAGGTAAATTTTAATTTCCAGTGATACTATTTTTGTGTCATCAAGGTTTTCATTCTGGCGAGGTTGGATGGATAGCTGTGTGTATGCTAGGTTTTGTTTTGTAGCCTAGTTGAGGATTGCATGTTTTGCACATTTGTGTAAAATTTTTAAACTAGAGAAAATAAACTGGTTAACTTATTTACAGTAAATACAGTGTCTTGTCTGTTTGTCTGTGTCTTGTCTGTGTTACTTACAAATAGTTTAACATGCCACACATCACTCTGAATATTCTATATTGCAATAGCCACAGGCACAAGTTACAGTATAATGTAAACCAAATAAAAACGCAGATGATAGTGGGTGCCTTAGACTAACTGTGTGACGTATGAAATCATAAAGCAGTGTCATCATAAAGCAAGTGCAGTTTTGGTGGTGTGGGGGGCCCCCAAATCAAATTCTGCTTCGGGCCCCATAAAGGCTTGGGCCGGCCCTGAGAGCTCCGGTGTCACGGTACTACCGACCTGTGACCTGAGGTTTCCTTCAACAGCCCCTATAGTCGTGCTACACCCACTCTGTTTTGTAGTTTGTTTTCGGTGCACGGGACTGCACTGGCGGATGGAGCGCTTTAACTTCACCGAGAGAAGGACACACCTCTCGTGTTCGTTGAGGAGGGCCTCGGTGCAAAAGCCAGCCCCCGCGTCCCGGTGTTGTGAGTGGAGTGGAAGTGGGAAACACAGCGTTGGAGTTTGTTCGTGAAGCAGCCATGCACTCCGCGGGCAGGTCGTGGCTGCTGCTGACCGGGTTCGTCGTCTTCTACATCATCTACCTGCTGTTCGGGGGCCTGGTCTTCTCCACCATCGAGCGGCCTGAGGAGGAGCGCCTGCGCCACGAGCTGGACACCCTCAGGCAGGAGTTCCTCAACCACAGCTGCGCCAGCGCCGCGGACCTGGACCTCTTCTTGGCCCGGGTGCTGCAGGCGCACCGCTCAGGTGTGTCTGTGCTACGGAACTCCTCTCAGCCGTCCAACTGGGACCTGACCTCCTCCATGTTCTACGCCAACACTCTGGTCACCACCGTGGGTAAGTGCACACACACACACACACACACATACACACACACATACACACACACACACACATATACACACACACACACACACACACATACACACACACATACACACACACATACACACACATACACACACATACACACACACACATACACACACACACGTACACACACACACACACACAAACACACACACACGCACACACACACACACGCACACATACATGCACACATACATACACACATACACACACACACACACACACACATACATGCACACATACATACACACATACACACACACACACACGCACACACACGGTAATGGGAGGTCATGTTGAGATAACGGGGTCACCGGGGGCTCCTCTGCTCCGGGCCTCAGGGCCTCACATGGAGGTCACAGCGGTGAGCTTGAGGGACACTCTGGTCAGGTCCTGTACGGTGATAGTTCGTTTGCCCGGGTGCGCACGCTGTGACGTTTGATGGTGTGGGTCATGTGCGGATGATTCAATGCTTTAACTGATTGTGTTCAGTGACAGTACCACTGTTCAGACAATGAGCAAACAAAAAGAGCCACTGTTCAAGTCCAGTTTTGGTCCATGTTAAAGCTCACAGGCTGGACAGTGCAGATGCCTACAATTTGCTTTGGAGTAGGCCTATAGCCTACTACATTTACTGTAAAAGCAGAAGGCTGCAGCACTATGATCAATACATGAGAACACACAGAAGAAGCATGTGGGCTAGAGGAGGCCTACTGAGCTCCTCTTAATGCTGAGGCTCTCTGACAGTGGTGCCTTCTGCTATAGTGGTCCAATTGATCATAGTAAGTACATTTTACTACAAATTTATATAACTTGAATAACACCACATTGCATTGTGACACAGATTTAAAAATAATGTTCCCAGTCTTAGAAAAGGCTCTGTCAAAGCTGTGTTAAATGAACCAATATCACTCGCAGTGTCGACACTGTGTTTCAATATGCGATATTGTGAAAGCAGTTTGGACACCCCTGCTCAATGATATGGCATTAGTACAGAATCAGCTCAATAAAAATAACCACATTTAAGTCAAAGTAAAAGTACACACTCTGAAGTCCAATTTTGATTCCTGTACCAACACTTAACTAGGAGCTATCTGAGAGCATTCCACATCCATTGGCCCAGAGCTGAGCGAGTCATTTGGACTGGTCCTAAAGGTGACAACAGCTCAGAGGAGGTCAACCCATCACTTCAGCTGGTCTGTCAGATGGTGAAGGGTTAAGTAAGTTAAATTACACGGCTCGATCTTCAGAGATAAGTCATGCAACATGCAACTTTATTTATTTAACAATAGAAAAATACTTGTATAATATGAAATCAAACCCCAAAACACCAAAGGATAGAAAGGCCAGTGCTTTGCCCGACACTGCAGCAATAGAGGCATGGTATGGGTCTGCAGTCTGTGAAGAATCCTCTTGAGAATTCTGAACCACTGCTCAATTTTTACATGTCCCTGAAACCTGCTCTGGCACCTCTGCACTGTTCTCTCATACTCTCCACAAACACACTTACTCCACTCACACTCTTCACTGCAGTCTCATGTAAAACTAGTGTGACATGTATGTAGTGTAGGCTGCATATGGGCCCAAGTCTAGTGTCTCTCTCCCAGTCCCACTGGTCAGTGTTCTAAATAAATCATAGCTAATGGTGAAAAAATGACAAGTGTTTTTGTGAAGCTTGGGTAGAGGAACACTGCCTGCTTGACACAGTACTATTACAGGATGTACAGTATACACAGGATACTCAAGATAGTGCTGTGTTGTGTCCCTGGACTTCCGCCTTATGTTGTTCATGTCTCCACAGGGTACGGCTACAGCACCCCTCTGTCAGACCTGGGGAAGGCCTTTTCCATCCTGTATGCTCTACTGGGTGTACCCTTCACCATGCTGGTGCTGACAGCCTGTGTGCAGAAGCTGCTCTTCCCTCTGGTGGTGGGGCCTATGGCTCTGCTCCATGGCTGGGGTCTGGAGCCCCGAGTGGCCTGCGCCCTGCACTTGCTGCTGCTGCTCCTGCTGCTGCTGCTCTGCTTCTTCATAGGGCCTGCGGCCCTCTTCAGCTGGCTAGAGGGCTCCTGGTCCTTTCTAGATGGAGTTTACTTCTGCTTCATCTCCCTGTGCACCATCGGCCTAGGGGACTATGTCCCAGCGCTGCAGCCGGGCCAGAGGAACAAGCCATTGTACCAGGTGTCTGTGATGGGTGAGTCTGCAGTAGGGCCTTCACCCCACTGGGTAAAATAAGTTCTAACTAAACTGCAGTAGAGTGTTCTCCCATAAACCAGAAGCTCTTAGGTTTGATCCCAGCTCGGGGCAGCACATTCTGTGGTTATGTATGACTGTGAGGTGTGAAAGCCACCCCCCCAGGGCAGCTGTGGCTATCCAAGTAGTTACCATCATAGAGTGTGGAAAGGGAAAGTATTATGTCCACTAGTACTCTTGCGTAGCTTTTCAGTTTTGAAGTATATTTTTAAAAAAAAGCCCCGTAATGATTATAGTGAAAGAATGAGGATCACAGCAGCAGCAGCTTGTCATGTGAGCGGTCATGTGACCCACCCATGCCTCGCAGCTCTGTGTGAAATGCAGCACAACAACCACAGCTCCTCATCTGACCCTGAGCCAGGACCCTGAGTCAGGACCCTGAACCAGGACCCAAAACCGTGAGCTAGAGCCATGACCCGGAACTAGTATCCAGGTGGGACAGCCGGGTGTTAGTTAAGCATAGGTTTGGCTATTCCAAACATCAGTCTTGTTTACAGTCTGTAATGACTAGGATGAGTCATCTTTATTTAAACATGTGCACATGAGAGAGAGGAGGAATATATGGACTCCTTTGAAATATCTGGGTTTAAATCAGCTGACCGGCTTGTTTATTCTTATGCTGATGTGTGCTGCAGTCTTGAAGTTTCTCGTATTTTTCATACTTTTTACTGTGGTTGGTGCGGGGGTGGTGAAAGAGGTTCGTTGTGGAGCTTTGTTTCACAGTGATAGATTTCCGACAAATCTTGCATATGACATTGTTTTGATCAATGTCAGTCTTTTCGAAACCAAACCATTTCCATGCCAGAGAAGTAGACCCATGTCTAGGCACTAAATCCTCTGAAGTAGACCGAGCTTTAGCTGCCTCTGCTGCATTTTCTCAAACTGCACTGCTAACCTGTTCCAAGGCTGCTTGCGAGAGAGGTCATGTGATCACCGAGGCCTACAAATCGAGCGGCAGAGTCGAGCTGAGTGTGGGAGCACTGCTGCGCTGTAATGTGTGTCGGCGTCTGTAAGTGTTGGCGCACGTTTCATTGGTTTTGGCGAACTAATTTAAATACTCGATAATGTAAATTTGCACATTGTTAAAACAACAATCACAATAATATCGCAGACGATATATATCCAATCCAATTTTATTTCTATAGCACATTTTATAAACAGAAACTGTTTCCAAAGTGCTGCACATAAAATCATTAAAACTTAATAAAAACATTACTAAAATAGCAATAAATAAAGTGATAATAATAAAATAACTAAAAACAAAAGCAATTATAAAAAAACACAGAGGACCACACAACTCACGCGGTATTAAAAGCCAGAGAATAAAAGTGGGTCTTAAAGGGATATGCCACCCCCAGGTCAAATTTGGGCATCTCCCCACAGTCCAGAGACTAAAATAAGTGGTGGAAAGCGTTTTCCTGCTCACCCAGCCATTGTCCGAGTCTGTCGCCACTGACCGCCGCGGTATCTGCAGCTCCTCCGCCTTAGACTGGAGTCTAACGTCGCCAGAGAAAGATTTCGGCCAAAAGGAATTAATTTGCTCGATGCGTTTCCCAATTACTTTCTGTGTAGTGCGCATTCATATCGAGTGCAAATAAATGTGCAAATCAACACGGAGAGCTTGCCTTGGTCATTTTGGGTGGGAACTATTTTCCAGTGCGGAAGAATACAGCCGAATCACGCACCACGTTGTGCAACAGGGGAACTCCCTTCCCGGTGCGTAACTGGGATTCCCCTGGCAGCGTGCTGCGTGATTCGACTGTATTCTTCCGCACTCCGTGTTGATTTGCACATTTATTTGCACTCGATATGAATGCGCACTACACAGAAAGTAATTGGGAAACGCATCGAGCAAATTAATTCCTTTTGGCCGAAATCTTTCTCTGGCGACGTTAGACTCCAGTCTAAGGCGGAGGAGCACCAGATACCGCGGCGGTCAGTGGCGACAGACTCGGACAATGGCTGGGTGAGCAGGAAAACGCTTTCCACCACTTATTTTAGTCTCTGGACTGTGGGGAGATGCCCAAATTTGACCTGGGGGTGGCATATCCCTTTAAGAAGAGACTTAAACCTCTCCAGTGTGGGGGGCAGTTTTGACATGAGGGGGCAGAGCGATCCATAACTTGGGGCCAACCACAGAGAAAGCCCTGGGCCCCCGAGTTTTAAGTCTAGTCTTAGGGCCCACGAGCTGGAGCTGGCCCTCTGACCTCAGAGCACCAGTTTGTAGATTTGGATGAGGTCAGAGATGTATTTTGGGGCCAGTCCATTCAAAGCTTTAAAAACAAACAATAAAATCTTAAAATCAATCCTAAAACGAACAGGAAGCCAGTGCAAAGACGCAAAAAATAGGGGAGATGTGCTCATATTTCTTCCGTCCTGTTAAAAGGCGCGCAGCAGCATTCTGGACTAACTGCAATCGATAAAGTGCGTTTTTATTCATTCCAGAATAAAGTGCATTGCAGTAGTCCAGACGAGAAGAAATAAAAGCATGCATGACGCGCTTAAAATCTGAAAAGGATAAAAAAGATTTAATTTTGGCTAAAAAACGAAGATGATAATGCGGTCGTGAAATCCAGTTTTTAACTTGTTTATCAAGTTTAAAATCAGAGTCCATAATGACGCCAAGGTTGGTGGCTGTTGATTTTGTGTGCTGTCTGAGAGGACCCAAGTCAGACAAAGAGCTGGCACTGCCACCGGACCCGCACATTATCACCTCAGTCTTGGTCTCATTAAGGTTCAAGAAATTTTGAGCCAACCAAACCTTGACGTCATTAAGGCACTCAAGCAGGGGTGTCAGGGGGCTGCTCTTGCTTTTCTTCAATATCGCCCACCCCTAGACAGGCGTGGTGTTATCTGCATCAAGGTGTTGAGTTCGTTTGGAAATGATGCGCTGGACAGTTTCACTGGCCCGCTCCTCCCCTTGTAGTCAGTGATGCAGCGTAGCCCATGCCACACCCGTCTCGGGTCACTGCTCTGCTGGGCAGACTCCACTCTCTCCCTGCAGTCCCTCTGGGAAGTCCTGATGGTCTTTCTGAGGTCGTACATGGCTGCTTTGTAGGCTTCGGGGTCTCCTGAGTTGAAGGCGGTGGTGCAAGCTTTCAGTTTAGCACAGACCTCCAGTCCCGCCCAGGGTTTCTGATTAGGGTAAGTGCAGATGGAAATTGCTCAATGCACTTCCTTATGTAGCCTACGACTGAGTCTGTGTACGCATTAATGTCGCCATCCGCTGCGTCTGCAAACATCTGCCAGTCTGTTGTTTCAAAGCAGTCCTGTAGCACCTCATCAGACATACCTCACCATTTGTGGATTTGTCTGGGTACTGTTTTTTCCAATTTAAGCCTTTGTTTGTACACGGGCAACAGCAAGATGGCGGTCAGATTTATCAAAGGCTGGGCAGAGGAGGGGTTTGTAACTGTCTTTAAATGGGGTGTAACAATGGTCTAATGTCTGCCCCCCCCCTGGTGGGGAGGGATATGTGCAGGTAGTATTGTACAAGTCAAAATAAAATAGAGAAATAAGTAATAAAATATAAAATCACAGCTATATACAAGAGACAAGAAAGGGAGTGCAATGATATGGTTGAAAGGACATAAGGTTATCTGTTACATAAGAGTGAGTTGTACAGTTGTATGGAGTATGGTATGAATGTCGTCCTGTATCTCTCACTGTTTGAGTGGAGCTGTAGGAGCCTGTTGGAGAATGAGCTCCTCTGTCCCTCTATGGTCTGGTGCAGTGGGTGAGCAGGAGTGTCCATGATGGAGAGCAGTTTGTCTAGTGTCCTCCTGTCTCTCACTGTGACAAATGTCTCCAGCTCACAGCCGATCACATAACCAGCTTTATGGATCAGTTTGTCCAGCTGCCCAATGTCTCTTTTACTGGTGCTGTTCCCCTAGCAGACTACAGCGAAGTCCAGGGCGCTGGCAATCACAGACTGGTAGAAGATCTCCAGTAACTTACTGCACACATCGAAAGACCTGAGCTTCTTCAGGAAGTAGAGTCTGTTCATGCTCTTCTTGTACACAGCATTACAGTTGTCACTCCAGTCCAGCCTGTTGTTCACATGGACGCCAAGGTACTTGTAGCAGTCCACTATTTCCATGTCATGGCCCTGGATGGTAATGGACTCCACTGGTGTCCTTTTTCTACAGAAGTCAATCACCAGTTCCTTGGTTCTGTCAACGTTCAGGAGCAGATGGTTTGCCTGGGACCACTCTACAAAATGTGCAATCAGTGTCCTGTGGTTATCCATCCCTGATAGCACCCTACCACTGCAGAGTCATCAGAGAACCTCTGCAGATGACAGAACCCGAAGCTGTACTGGAAATCAGTACATTACTGACCAGTGTCAGACAGGGTGGTCATCAGTCGCATGTACTGAGGCCTGCCTGACAGGTAGTCATTCCAGGAGACAATGGAGGAGCTGACACCCATCCTGAGCAGCTTCTCAATCATCAGAAAGGGCTGGATTGTGTTAAAGGCACTGGAGAAATCAAAAAACAATATCCTCACAGAGCCCTTAACACTATCCAGGTGAGAGGGAGCCTACTGCAGAAGATAAGATTAAAGCTTCATCCACACTTATGTGGGCAAATTGTAGTGGATCCAGGGATGATGCCACTTGAGGAGTATTCCATCAACGCAGCTAAGTGCAAAGCCAGGCTAATTTCGTTAGGCCGGGCTAGTTTTAGTAAGAGTTCCATGACTCTCGCAAACATTACTAGGGCAACATAGTCCTCTGAACTAGCCTGGTCCTGGGCAGGCTAATGATGAGGCTTAATCAGGCAGTGTCGCAAAGAATACGTACCTGAAGTAAACAGAGTGTCAGAGTTCTGCACACCTCCCGCATGACTATCTGTGTTGTCCAAAAACAATATCAGTAAAAAAAAAAAAAATTGCCTTACGTTCTTGGTCAGTTTTGACAAATTTCCAGTAATTTAAAATATTCTTTTGAATACAATATTATCAGATAAAAGAATTCCAAAGCTGTTACTGAAAAAGAGTTTGGCTCAGTGGTTAAGTGTTGCGGCTATGACATGGGAGTTCCGGGTTCGAAATGGTCACATCTTTATATAGCACTTTTCCATCTTCAAGGCACTCAAAGCGCTTTACAACAAGGAACCACTCACCCTGTGTACACAGACACTGGGGGCAAGGTGGGTTAAGTGTCTTGCCCAAGGACACAACGGTAGCATTCATCTGTGAATGTGAATGCCATTTAACCTACAATTATTCATATCATCATAGAACTTATATCAGCTGGGCCTAACATCACTCTCACTTGACGACATTGACGCTTTATATTTTATGTATCAAAGAATACCGTTAAAGGGAAACCTTTACTTTTAAAACAAAATGTAGACAAATAACAGGCACACTCCATGAGGCAACATTTCAATGATTCAACAAATTTGCTTCAGAGATGCTGTGCAAGCCTCTTTAATGAAATCCTATTTATCAATTTCCATCAATAGGCATAAAACAATAAAAGACATAAGTTATGACATTCTGGTGTGAGGCCACTGCTGGAGGACTGCTGAGGGTCAGGCAAGTTTAGTTCTGACTAAATGGGGATGATATCGTCATAATATCGTTATCGTTAAAATCCTACAAATATTGCGATATTTTTTTTTTTGTCCATATCGCCCACCCCTATGTGTCCTGTTCTACTTTTGGAGAATTAACACGTATGAGTCAGGGGGTACTTGAGGTATGACAAAAAGGCTCAGGGGGTACACAAGACAAAAAACGTTGGGAAACACTGATCTAGAGAATACCTTGAATATACTCCTCACGAGAACTCGCAGGAAGGATCTTTGATGGGGTCCCTCCTTCAGTTACCTCCACCAGTGGGCGACCCCGGTTTAGGGCCAGTGCCAGCTCCTCTGCAGGTGAAAGGTTTTGAGGGGGGCTCCCACCTCCTGTGGCTTGGTAGCTACTGTTCATTTTAAATTAAATTAAGGTACCATTTCAACAGTATTACTAATTTCACTGAATAATCATATTAATATTAGCCTACTTGCCACTCCGCAAAATGTTTTTATGTTTTGTCTTTACCTGCAAAACAGTCCTCTTCACATTATTCCTGCTCAAAGACAAGATGACACAATTTAACGTATTAGTTGGTGCAAATACTTTTACACAGTAAAAAATAAATCACAACTGACAAGACTGCTATACAAATATGTATATAAACATTTTACAACATCAACTGTTCTCCTTGAGTATCGAACTCGGGTTTCCCATGTGACAAACCATAGCGAGTCCTCTCCTCCATGGACTTGTCTTAATACTGATGGTGAAAACATACCTAAACTCAACATTCAGCACTGTTCTAGAGCTTAACTTATGCATTTAAGAGCTCGGCGATCTTCTGCCACGCATGTCTCTGGCCTTGGTTATTGCAAGTGTGTTGCAGAGTTCCAAAAGCAATTTCTGTTCTGATGCGCTGAAATAATCGGCCTGAATCTTCGACATGATGGCGTTTTTGACAGTCGCTTGTTCTGGGCTTCTTACGTCCCCCGTGCATGCGTCTAGGCCAGGACTGCATAGGCCTGGCTGAAGTTAGCACCGCAGCTAAACTGCGTTAGTGGAACGACTTCAGGCTTAAGGCCCTGTCTGCACGACAACGTTTTTTGGTGGAAACTGAGAAGTTTGTGTTCGTTTGGGCCTGTCGTCCACACGGCGCCAGCGTTTTGGGTGGGTGTAAACGGTGTTTTTTAAAAACAGGTTCCAGAGTGGAGAAATCTGAGAACACTGGGGGTCGCGTTTTCCCAAAAACGCCACTTTTGGGAAAACGATGACGTCTCGACGCCGTAGCACGAGTGTTTGCCAATTCAAAGGTAAACGCATATTTCAAAACTGGAAAGATCCCATCAATGAAAAGGCAGATAGTGGACAATGAGGAGCCCATACCAATTTGAGAGCAAAAGAGCAACCATTTCTTGTCTTTTTTTATTGAATGAAAATTTACCTTTTACAAACTGGCACATGCAGTATCACACACAAAAATATTTTAAAAGCTTTTCTGTTTTCTTTACACAAATTCACACAACTATATAGCTGCCCTTTTGTGATGGTCCCCGGTTGTATATTCTCGCCGAAAAGCCAACATAATGTCCGAGTATTTGCTTGGGCAGGACTCAATGTTTGACATTCCCGTATTAAGATCCAAACAAGCATTTTGCCTAAATAACACGACCAAGGTTAACGAGAGTTCTACTTGTTAATGTCTATCTAATAAAACGATAGCAAGTAATACTAACTATCGATTTATAGGCAAAAACTCTGCTCACGCAGCGCAAATCTTCGTTCTGTGAATATAGTCCATGTTAGGGACCGTCAACAAATGATCTTCACATTAATGGAGGGAGTCACTGCAATGTTGGTGGAGCAGGGGAACGAAATAATTTCGCATTTGTTGACGTTCCCTAAAGTGCACGTGTTTGCTTGTTTACGAAAGAGAAAGGACTTTATGCGCATGCAAGTATTGCGTGTCTGGGGGCTCTGGCTGTTTCCTATTTACAGTCCTCAAAAGAATGGCCCGTGGCTTCTAGGTGAAGATGTACGGCAGATGACGGTCCACATTGTATTACATTGTTTTCACTCAGCGCTCCGTTTTCACCTGGACGCAAATATTTACCGATCCGACATGTGTGTGAATGCGTATTTTTTCCAACCCGCATAAAAACTAAATCCAGGAGCGTTGTCATGTGGACGTAGCCTAAGTCTAAGTTGGCGTTTCTTCAGGTGAGACTTAACCACTTAGCACTTTAGCGACGTTGATGGAATACCCCCCAGGGGTCTGAGATGAGCCAGAGCAAGTCTCTCAAACACTTTCATGACATGATGTCAAAGCAATTGGTTGGAAGTCATTAAGTCCAGATGGGACAGGCTTCTTGGTCACAGGCACAATGCAGGAGGTCTTCCATAACACCGGTATCCTTTCAAGCTTCAGACTGTGTGAAGACAAAGTGCAGGATTCCATTGAGCTGTGCTGCACATGTCCTCAGCACACGGGGCGGACGTGGTCTGGTCCAGGAGACTTGTTTTAGTGAACTTTTGATGACAAAGACACTAAGCTGGGTCCCTGGGGGGTAGGGGTGGGAGCAGAGGTGATGGGCTGATGAATGAGGGTGCCAAGGGATGTGAAACGATTAAAATGCAAATTGATTATGTTTGATCGATCTGGGCTATTGTTCTGCTGCTTTGTTTTGGAGAAACCTGTGATGGCCTTCATTCCCCTCCACACATCTCTGGAATTATTCTTTTGGAGTTTAACCTCCAATTTCCTTCCATATGCCTCCTGGCCCTACCTTAGCTGGACCTTCAGCTAACGTTGTACCCTCTTCACCTCGTCCTTGTCACCAGAGTTGAAGGCCCGCTTCTTCTCCTGGCGGCACGGTAGCTGAGTGGTTAGCGCTCTTGCTTCACAGCAAGAAGGTTCCGGGTTCGATCCCCGGGTCGCCCAGGCCTTTCCGTGTGTGTTCTGTGTGGAGTTTGCATGCATGGTCTGGGTTCGATCCCCGGGTCGCCGGAGCCCTTCTGTGTGGAGTTTGCATGTTCTCCCCGTGTCTGGGTGGGTTTCCTCCGGGCACTCCGGTTTCCCCCACCAACCCAAAACATGCACTATAGGTACCTCCAGCTTAGGTCCTGACCAAACCGAAGCAAGAAGATCATGGAGATGGTCCCCGGGCGCCCTAATGTGTGCTGCCCACTGCTCCTAATATATATACAGTATATATAGGATGGGTTAAAATGCAGAGAAGAATTTCTCCAGTGTGAGATCAATAAAGTTCACTTCTTCTTCTTCTTCTTATTAAGTAGATCCTTCAATTGGCTGGTGATCCAGGGCTTGTTGTTGGGGTAACAGTGGACAGTGTGTGTGGGGATGGTTGTATCCTCACAGAAGTTGATGTAATCTGTTATACAGTTTGTCATGCTGTCGATGTTGTTCCCATGTGGCAGGCCAAGCACATTCCAGTCTGTGGTCTCAAAGCAGTCCTGGAGGGCATCACTGGCTTCCTGACTCCACTTCCTTACAGTCCTAGTGGTGACAGACAGCCTCTTTACTGCAGGTACATACTGAGGCGTTAATAGGACAAGATTGTGGTCTGACTATCCACATACTGGTGAAGTGAAACAAGGAAACATGGTTGAAGTCACTGAAATCAGTAGTAGAGCCTCGGTGCAGCCCAGCGACCACAATGTGTATCCTGTCACAGGCAGCCTCTTCATCTGCTGAGGGAGGGATGTAAACTCGAATCAACAGGACAGAAGTAAATTCCCTTGGTAAATAATATGGGCGCATTCCAAAAACCATGAGTTCAATGTCCGCCGAACCCTATACGCTTCTTCACAGTAATATGGATAGGATTACACCAACTCTCTTTCACCAAAACAGCAATCCCGCCGCCCTTCTTCTTACCACTAAGGAGTGTGCCTCTGTCCACATGCGCTGTCTTAAAGCCTGATACAGATGCACTGTTGTCCGTGAAGTTTGTATGAAGCCAGGTCTCCGTGAAGCACATGATACTGCTGACAGCATACTCCCCCTGGGTCCGAACAAGTGCACACAGCTCGTCCATATTATTTTCCAGTGCTTGTAAATAAGTAGGTGTGTTGGTTTCAGAGTAGGTTCCATGTATTTAGCTCCTACCTTCAGGCGGATATAAGGCAGTGTCTGCCAGCGCCAGACTAGAACAGAAGAAGCAGCTTGGATGAGCTGTGAAATGTTTTCAACCTATAACGTTTGTTCAGTTGACAAATTGAATTTCTCCTTTGCCTTCTTATACTGACATAGCTAAAGTCCTTCTACCTGCTATTTTCCCCATGTATTTAAGCAGACTGTGTCCCCAGTACAGATATATAGTATAAGCAGCTCTTGAGATCAAATAAGACTTCTGTGTGCTGTCTGGATCAAGTTTTTTCTTAGCTTAACAGTGACTGCAAAACTCCACACTGGTCTCTGAGAGATGTGAAAAGCACTTATAAACTTATAAACTCACTCACACTCTCTCTCTCTCTCTCTCTCTCTCTCTCACTCTCACTCTCACTCTCACTCTCACTCTCACTCTCTCTCTCTCTCTCTCTCTCTCTCTCTCTCTCTCTCTCTCTCTCTCTCTCTCTCTCTCTCTCTCTCTCTCTCTCTCTCTCTCTCCTATAATTAGAATAATCTGAATGCCAATGAACCAGCTTTGTTTTTCACATTTTTTAAGACAGTAAAAATCTTGTACAGCCTTTTAAATATTAGTTTTAATAAAAGATGGACCTCCTCTGACCTGAGCAGGCTGAAGTGGCCCACTGAACTGCACATGTGAGAAGATTTTTTTAAGCCTTGGCCTATTGGCCTTTATTGGTCTCACACACAATGACACACAGTGACACACGGGAGAAATTTGACTTCTGCATTTGACCCATCCTTTTTTCAGGAGCAGTGAGCAGCCATCTTTTTTCGGCGCCCGGGGGGCAGTACCGTGAAGGGTCTTGCCCAAGGACCCACACTGGTTAGCTCATTGCCCGGGGGGGAAGATTAGGCTCCAGTGATCTCACAAGGCCCATTTCCTAGTCTGGTAGGAGAAAGCAGCTTTAATCCTGTGGAACAACAGCCCCCTCTCCTGGTGGCGGGTTTTTCCAAAGTGGTCCTGCTCCTGCAGGTCTGAGAGGTCTTTAGTGCAAGGAGTGTGCAACTGATGTGTGGGGCAGATGTTGGCAGCCAGTGTGATGCACAGATTCTGGTTCTTCTTCATTCACATTCTACAATTTGTTTTTATTTTTTCATAACTCTTATTGTAGGAGTAATATTTATAGTATAGTTATAGTATTATATGTGACCTGCTTGTCAATGCCCAATGTCATCAGATCTTGGTAGTTGAAGGACACATATAGCATTATATTCTGATCTATATTATAATGATTCCTCATCATAAACATACCTGGAGTTGTGTTTTGTTTCATTCACACACACAAACCCTGCGTATTTAGTTCTTCTCTGACACACTTTTATCCCTACATCTGTAGTGGTGGAGGCAGCGAGAAAGGGACTACTGCAGGATACCAAGCTAGAAGAGAGAACCAAACTCTCACCCAACCAAATCTGCTAACTGCTGGAAATTTGTTTAAATACCACCTATTTCTAGTTCAGAGGAAACTTCTACAGGCAAATCCACGGCTGTGCGATGGGCTCACCGGTCTCCCCTATCATGGCTAACTTGTACATGGAACAACAGAGTGCTTTGGCCTCATATCCAGGCACTCCACCCACATTAATTATGATAATTTTTCAAAAATCAAAATTCAAGATTTGGAACCTTTTACTGCACATATCAATTCTGTAGATCTGAACATTACATTCACCCGTGAAGATGCCAATGACAACACATTGGCTTTCTTAGATTGTGCAGTTAACGATAGGAGACCGGCGACTCCAAGTAGAAGTCTTCAAGAAGTCCACACACACAGACCAATACCTGCTTTTTGATTCACACCACCCACTGCAGCACAAACTGGGAGTTATTCGGACATTACAACACAGGGCCCAAGTGGTTCCTACAAGCACAGAGGGTAAGGAGAAAGAAGAACAACATGTGCAGGAAGCCCTCTCTGTTTGTGGAGATCCTAAATAGGCTTTCAATAAAACTAAGAGTTAAAAAACAAGACAACAGAATGAGAACCCAGGGGAAAGGGTGTAACTATTCCTTACCTGGCTGGTGTTTCTGAAAAACTACAGGATTTTCAGACAATATGTCCCACTCTATTTCAAACCCACAAACACTTTAAGACAGAATCTGGTCCAACCAAAGGATAAAACACTGAGCCACAAACAAAGCAATGTGGTCTACTCCATTCAGTGTAGTGAAGACTGCAGTGAGCGCTACACTGGAGAAACAAAACAGCCACTTCACAAGAGGATGTACCAACACAGACAGGCGTGCCAGAGTGGACCTCAGTCTGCCGTACATCTCCACCTAGAAGCCACAGGCCACTCCTTTGAGGACAGTGAGGTTCACATCTTGGCCATAGAAAAGAACTGGTTTGAGAGGGGAGTTAAAAGAAGCTATTTTTGTTTCTACCTGGACGACTGAGGGATTCTACACACACTCACACAGAAAACACTGTTCTACCATGTGGTAATACAGGAAATGCTCCACTGTATATATATATATATAAAACTTCATACACCTTCGCTACAATCACTTGGATAATTTCAGCCAATCTGTACTGAACAAACGATAAAATGTAGCTGTTAACTTAAAAATACCACTTCATGACATCACAAGGTGGAACAGATTATTTTTTGACAAAGGGTTACTCAAACATGTGAATGAAACAAAACACAACTCCAGGTATGCTTTTTAGGAGATAACAGCATTAGAACATGGCTTAAAGCTCTCAAGAGTCAATATTGCACAATAGGACCTTAAAGCAGA
Organism: Paratrypauchen microcephalus; assembly: GCA_036785185.1. Classification (NCBI taxonomy): domain Eukaryota; kingdom Metazoa; phylum Chordata; class Actinopteri; order Gobiiformes; family Gobiidae; genus Paratrypauchen; species Paratrypauchen microcephalus. The sequence continues at coordinate 1,692,293 of JAVJIX010000188.1, read as the reverse complement.
GCGGGGCCTGGTTAGTACTTGGATGGGAGACTGCTGGGAGCACCATGTGCCACAGAGGGGCATCAGTGGCTCTAGTGGACATTGTTGTTGTGTCCTTAGACAAGACACTTTGACATACTGCCTAGTATGAATGGAGTGTGTTGTGTGAGTGTGCGTGAGCAGTTGCAAGGGCTTAGTCAGGCATGGGCAAACTGCGGCCCGGGGGCCATATGCGGCCCGTTAAGCTTCTTAATCCGGCCCGCCGATCTTGAAGAAATTATATTAATAAACCTTGTTAATGTTTTAAAGTTTTAATTTCCATGCAATTCTGGCGTTTTCCAATAGCACACTACATACATTGACCTTTGTTGAGGTGCGGCGTTTTGCTCCACGTTTGTGCTTTACTCTTTTACCCCTCAGCCCTCCTGTAAAGATGAGCGGAGCTAAGAAAAAAAAAGTGGACAGAGAATGCCGAGTGTTTAATAAGGAATGGACAAGTAAATATTTTTTCACCAAATATTTATCAGCTGCTTTATAGAGACCGTAGCGGTTTTTAAAGAATATAATATCGGCCGTCACTTTGCCACAAAACAGTCAACGAAAGAACCTCAAGGAGAACAGAACTTTCAGTGCTTTAAAACAGTAACTGTTAGTAATAAAAAGCTGTATTATATTAATTAAATTTTCTGTGTTTTAAGAGACATTTCAATAAATAGCTAAATACCGGTGGACATTTTGTTGTAATGCTTTTGTTCATTTTTAATTGAAATAAAGCAAATGTTTTCTACATATCCCATGTTATTTTTAGTGTTTTTACCAAAACACTAAATCCAGCTGCTCCTGGTCCGGCCCTTCTGTCAAATTTTAGAATCCTTTGTGACCCATGAGTCAAAAAGTTTGCCCACCCCTGGGCTAAGTCAAAGGGGGTATGTCACCATGGAGGATACCTGGGGAAGGATCAGAAGCCAAAGGGGAAGTGCGTTCACTGGCCTCATCAATGTTGTAAAATGATAATGATTATCACTAGGGTACTAGTGATGAGGTACTCAACAAAGGCCACTACATTTGTTGTTGAATGTTAAATTTGAAAGGAATAAATCCCCTGTGTATGTTTAACTGTTTTTAGGGGTTCATTAACATTTTCTATACTATATTTCCTCCTATTATAAATATGTATATACAAAGAAGCAAGAATCCAAAGTATAAGTAACATGAACAAACCCTGGCCAATATTGGCCTGCCTGTGCTTGTCTAACCTCTGTGTCCTTCAGTGGACTTGTTCTACCTAAGCTTGTCAAAATATTGAAAATCAGATGCCAATCGATACTACTATCAAAACTAGATACTCATTTTAGCAGGTATCAATGTCTGAAAAGGTCACATTCACACAATAGAGATGACCCTGAAAATCAGGTCTAAAGAAAATGATAAAAGAAGAAATTCAATTTGTCAACTGGACAAAGTTTGTTTGGTCGAAAACGTTTCGCCGCTCATCCGAGAGGCTTCGTCAGCTCTAATTAGAATGCTGGTAAGACACTTACTTATATCTTGCTGCAGGGAGGAGCTAACTAGCTAACTACTTTCTGAAACTATCTCATTGGTTTCAGTCTTTTGTTTCTCTGGCGTCTAGATTAGCATACCTATTCATCCCTACAACGACTGTTTTTACACCTCTGGCCCTGACCTGGCTAGCCTTATTGTTCTCCTGTTTGCTTGATCTAGACTTAAGAATGGAATTATAGATGGGAGACAAATTATGTCTGACTCCACCATTTCTGTTCAAAGAAGGATTCTCTTTTTTGACAAAAATAGCCTCTTTAACTCCCCTCTCAAACCAATCCTCTTGTGAAGTGGATGTACCAACACAGACGGGCGTGCCAGAGTGGACCGTCATCTGCCGTACATCTTCACCTAGAAGCCATGGGCCATTCATTTGAGGACAGTGAGGTTCAGATCTTAGCCAGGGAAAAGAATTGGTTTGAGAGGGGAGTTAAAGAGGCTATTTTTGTCAAAAAAGAGAATCCTTCTTTGAACAGAAATGGTGGAGTCAGACATAATTTGTCTCCCATCTATAATTCCATTCTTAAGCCTAGATCAAGCAAACAGGTCAGGGCCAGAGGTGTAAAAACAGTCGTTATAGGGATGAATAGGTATGCTAATCTAGACGCCAGAGAAACAAAAGACTGAAACCAATGAGATAGTTTCGGAAAGTAGTTAGCTAGTTAGCTCCTCCCTGCAGCAAGATATAAGCAAGTGCCTTACCAGCATTCTTATTAGAGCTGACGAAGCCTCTTGGATGAGCGGCGAAACGTTTTCGACCAAACAAACTTTGTCCAGTTGACAAATTTAATTTCTTCTTTTATCATGGATTCTACCTGGACGACTGAGGGACTCTTCACGCATCTTAAGTCTAAAGAAAATGTGTGTTTTTTTTTATTAGTATTATTGTGATATTGGTATAGAGTTTGTTCGTTGATATTGAAATGGAGTTAGAAATTTTCATAATGTGACACCACTGCTGCAGGAGGACACAAACTCTATTTTGATACTAGGGAACAGACTTGATAGTCAATACCGATATCACAATACTGATTCTGATACCACAGACAATAGAATGTGATTTTCAACATTAAATGGTAATACTTTATTTTCTATTCCCATGTGTCTGTGCAATCCCTCAGTGGTTCCGGTAGGTTCCATAGTGTTCCATGGGTGTATACTAGTCTATGTGCTCTTATACGGTACTTATTCTGATACAGCTCAAGATCATTCTAAAAACATTCAGGAATGGTTCATTTCTGTCCCGTGAATGTGACTTTTTTTTATATTAATACGTGCACAAATTAGTTTCACACTAGTTTCACATCATTTTAGTATCATTTAGTATCTGATTTTCGATACTATTAACAGTCTTGGTCTCTTCTTGCAGTCTACCTGTTCCTGGGCCTCATGATGATGTTCCTGTTGCTGCGGGCAGTCCACAAAATGGCCGACGTGCATGGTCTAACCACACTCCTGCAGCTGCCACGATGTGAGGAGACCAGGCCGGACGACGAGCAGAGCCCCATCGTGGAGACCCAGGGGAAGAACCAATCAGAGTCCAGAGACAAGACTGCCAGCCCCGCCCACCCGTCCTACAACACTATCCTCAAGGGCTGACTGCTGCGCCCTCTCCTGGTCTGAGGTGGGCCTGGTCGGACACTTGGAGACAGTAAAACAGACTGCTTGTGGGGGTGTGCTTGGTTGCTGCTTGTGGAGGTGTCATCACTACACTTATTACTTGTACAAATGCATTCACTCAACTTGGGTTGTCTGGTCAATAAACCTGTTTGTTGTCATGTGTTAAAGGGAGACTGAATCCTGTGTGGTTTCTGGTCACTTCTTAAGCGACTTTGATGTGATACCCTACAGACTTATTCTGTACCTCGGCCAAAAATTTACGCGTCGAACTTCTGCCTAACGCAAGGGCTGTGATTGGCCGCCCCACAAAGACTACACGGATAACTAATTAAAACGGCTTGGAACTGCAAACATTTGGCACAGAAATGTTTGCATCTGAGCCTAATATGATTGTTTATTGTGACAAGTAAATTAAAAAAAAAGACTCAAATTAAATAGTTTGGACTCCCACAACACAGCTGGAGGGGCGATTCAAACGGAGTTGCCGGTTGATGAGACGGGTATGGGGCATTTTTGTTAACGTGGCTCATGCTGAAAAAATCTCCCAACTTTTTGTGACATTTAGCCTTTTTTGTAACATTTAAAGCAACTTGGAGAAAATGTAAATGGTTAAATATAAATATTAAATATTACACCTAAATGTTAAATCTAAAATTAATGTTAACTCTAACTGTAAATGTTAAATCTAAATGTTAAAAGTAAATCTAAATATTAAATGTAAATATAAATGTTAAATTTAAATGAGTGCTGTCAATTGATTATTTAATCGATTAATCTCATGAATGTCATGGTTAACTCACGATTAATCGCAAAGTAATTGCACATTTTTGTCCCTTGAATCATCATTTTAATACAGTGGTACCTCACCTTACGAAATTAATTCGTTCCAGAAGTGGTTTCGTAACGTGAAAAATTCGTAAGTTGAGTAGCTATTTCAATGGAAAAAGCCTGATTCGTTCCAAGGCCCCGATCCAAGTTTTTTTTTTTTATAGTGTAACTTTTTTTTATAGTGTAACATTGTGTTCTGCGTCCTGTGTCCTTTTCTCACATTAGTCTCTCGTTTAAACACTCAAATTTTCATAGATTTTCAACAAAATTATTAATAGTGAAGTGTGGGGGGAAGGGGGAGGGGGGAGAGTACGCTCTGACACGTGTCCCGGCGTGGACCCGGCGCGGAGCTGACAGCAGGTCCAGACCAAGGTCTAAACCAGGTCTAGACCAAGGTCTAAACCAGGACTAAACCAGGACTAGACCAGGTGGATTAAAGCGCCGCGTGTGGGTCTATTTCCTGGTTTTGTTTTGAGTCACAGCTGAGGCGAGCCGCTGCTCGCCTGCAAGAGCCGCGGTCTAGACCTGCTCTCCAGGGCCCCTCCAGGCACGGAGCCCCAGACATCCAGGGACCCAAGGGGACACTGCCAGCCCGCCTTAAGAGCTCCCTAAGCGGGCATGGGTGCGGGGATTGTCCCGGTCACCAGCCTGGAGGTCTTGAAGAGGCCGACCTCACGGTTCTGTCCATGCCGCTCTGTGAGCACCTTACGCGGGCAGGTCTAGAGCAGCGGCTCACCTCAGCTGTGACTCGAGGCGAAGCCAGGAAATAGAGCCACGCGCGGCGGTTTAATCCACCTGGTCTAGTCCTGGTCTAGTCCTGGTTTAGTCCTGGTTTAGTTCTGGTCTAGACCTGCTGTCAGCTCCGCGCCGGAACCAGGAAATAGAGCCACGCGCGGCGCTTTAATCCACCAGGGCTAGTCCTGGTTTAGTCCTGGTTTAGTCCTGGTTTAGACCTTGGTCTAGACCTGGTTTAGACCTTGGTCTGGACCTGCTGTCAGCTCCGCGCCGGGACACGTGTCAGAGCGTACTCTCCCCTCTCCCCCTCCCCACACTTCACTATTAATAATTTTGTTGAAAATCTATGAAAATTTGAGTGTTTAAACGAGAGACAAATGTGAGAAAAGTTTAAATCCAGTCTGAGAAAAGCGTATGTGTGACTGAGCGCGCATTATTTGAATTTTTGAGATTTTGCGTTTCGTAACTTAAAATTTCATTCGTATCTAGAGACAAAAATTTACCGTGAAGGCGTTTCGTAACTTGACATTTTCGTTTGTTGGGTCATTCGTAAGGTGAGGTACCACTGTACTCTTATTAACAGAAAAGTGGATAGGCTTGCTTTATGCGAATGTTTTTTTTTTATTGCAAATTGAGACAACTTTGTGTCTGATGTTGCAGTCTCTGACAACTTTCATGAAGTGCTCAGTGACGTGTCAGTGTCAGTGAAGTGCTTCTCTTCTGTCTTCATAACAGTCAAATCGACTATAAAGTTCCCACTGTGGGTGAAATAATGTGCTATGACCCTGAGATAGTTCTCATGACTTAAGGACGTCCAGTAATCTCCAGTTAGCGCGACTGTGTTCAATATCATCCAGCTGCGGACACAATTGGGTGGTCTCCTGTGGGTGGGGGCTCTGTTCCTCGTCACTGTAAACATCCGGCTCTCTGTCTCGGATTAACAGCTTTCGATAGATAGTTAAGTTTTCTCAAAGAGAAGTTTCAAAGTAACATCTAGTCAGAGTAAATGTTAGCAAACTAAGCCAAATATTTGATTTACGTTTAGGACCTAGCACAGGCAGCACAGCTGTCGAGTAAACATCCTTGTTGTCGAGCAGCTTTGGAAGGTTTAACCTAATACGTTTTTATACAGTCTAGATAGAGAGAAAGGGGGGGGGGGCAGAATTGAACTGAACTGAGCCACAGCCCGATGACATCATCATATGGCACTGTTTACATGTCACACAGCAGAGCTATCGCTTTATCAGAGAAAATAAGTCCAGCAGCATGAAATAACTATTAAACAGACCCCCCAGGATTTCGTAGGCATTTTTTGTGATTGTTGCGGGCTAAAATGCCTGAATTTGCGTGAACTTTTCCAAAAAGTTGCGATGAAAGTTGAGGTGCTTTTAAGGTTTTTGTTGTGGGAGGAAGTGAAAGTTGCGATAAAAAGTTGTGATTTTCCCTTTTGTAATTAAAATTTAGTAATATTTTGAATACTGAGTTATTACTGACAAAGAATAATACAAAGACACAGAGATCACAGATATGGTCCTAAAACAACCTTACCAACATCAAAAATAAATTACTACTAGGAAGAGAACTGTTTCGCCTGGTGTTATTTTTGTGGGCAAATGGCGCCGGAGACATGTTTCTTTGCCATTAGAAGCCGTGTCCCAATTCCCAGAGTGCACAGTTCGAAGCGTGGTTTGAAGGGCATGTGCGTCATTTCTTTTTTGTCCCATGCGCAGTTAACATGCGATCCGAAGACCGCAGTCGTTTCCATGGAAATCGGGGCGTGGACCAAGCGTGTGAGAAGGCACGTTTCGCACACTCATATATTCTAGCATGCACCGCGCGCTACTTCTTCTACGGGAGAAAATTGAGTCGGCAGCCGTTTCCCAATTCACCGACGGCACACTTGTGAGCGTCCTTGGAACGGCATATGTGGTGTCACATTTTATTTTGTAATTTTTCTGAGCTCCTTGCTGATAAATGCACTGAATCATTTCTGTTTACTGTTGAGTAATCTTGCACTTCCGGGGTGTGTCAGAAGGTGGCGGTGTAGTGAGTGGCCGTTTCCCAATTCAGCGACGGCACACTTGTGAGCGTCCTTGGAACGGGATATGCGTCATATCCGGCGTGACAAGCGCCGTTCCATTCGTTTTTTTCCCCCTGCACCGTCGAGACGAGCTCTGAACGGCGCCGTCGTTTCCATGGAAATCGGGGCGTGGACCAAGCGTGCAAACATGCACGCTTCGCACACTTAAAAGCCCCAGCATGCACAGCGCGGGAGGATATATGACTACAAAGACCGACTCGCCAGCGACATCCACAAGTGACAGTTGCGACGTCACTATAAAATATACGTACTGGTTCACCTCACCTACAACTATGCTACATGAAACTCTTCATAAACTACGCTAAACATGTGTGACAGTAGCCGTAACGGCATAGTTCACGGCACCTGTATTACCGTTCACATGCTTTTCCCCTTACACTTCTATATTTCCTTTGCTGTTGTAATGCTGGATATTCTACAGTATCGCCATGTCCAACGTTTACTCTAAGCTGCGCACTGTTCGCACATTCTCAGCGCACAAGAAAACTTATGCAGCGCACTGTAAATCAGGGATGAAAGAGCTTTTAGCGGATTTCCGCTTTTTATTCAGCCGCGGGGTCATTTTTTTTTATATCTGCAAAGTGCGAGCCGCGCGAGGGGTGCATTTCGGATGTGGAGTTAGTGTGTTTGCTCAGACACATTAAAAATTAGGGGGATCATTGGCCATGTCCCAATTCCAAGTATTACTAGTCGCAGTAGTATAATATTTTTGTCTTTAGGGAACAAGGAGCAGACCACCCGGCTCATTGAGCTGAGGCGGGACTTGTTCCATTTCGCAGACGCCCATGTGAGAAACGTAGGCCGTTTCCCAATTCACCGACGGCACACTTGTGAGCGTCGTTGGAACGGGATATGCGTCATATCCGGCGCGACAAGCGCCGTTCCATTCGTTTTTTTCCCCCCTTCACTGTCGAGACGAGCCCTGAACGGCGCCGTCGTTTCCATGGAAATCGGGGCGTGGACCAAGCGTGCAAACATGCACGCTTCGCACACTTAAAAGCCCCAGCATGCACAGCGCGGGACTACAAAGACCGACTCGCCAGCGACATCCACAAGTGAGAGTTGCGACGTCACTATAAAATATACGTACTGGTTCACCTCACCCAGGGCTCTCAACTTTCGAGCGGGGTCGTGCGTGTGACTGCGTAATTTCCGGGGGGAGGGGTTGCGAGTGACTATTTTTTTTCTGCGAGGAGCGGGGGGTAGGAGGGTGGGGGACGAATGGCGCTGAAACCGCGTGGTGCCTGAACCGATTTCTGGGCACAGAAGCGCTGCGCTTGAATTGCATAACTAAATTTCAGCGTGAGAAATACCATGTGTTGCGTGTGAACACGTCAAATTGCGTGTGTCACACTCTCAATGCGTGAGACTTGACAGATCCCTGTAAATCAGGGATGAAAGAGCTTTTTATTCAGCCGCGGGGTCATTTTTTTATATCTGCAAAGTGCGAGCCGCGCGGGGGGTTCATTTCGGATGTGGAGTTAGTGTGTGTTTGCTCAGACACATTAAAAATTAGGGGGAACATTGGCCATGTCCCATTTCCAAGTATTACTAGTAGTAAGTAATAGTATAATATTTTTGTCTTTAGGGAACAAGGAGCAGACCACCCGGCTCATTGAGCTGAGGCGGGACTTGTTCCATTTTGCAGACGGCCATGTGAGAAACGTAGTGCACTAAGGACAGAGCGAGTGTGCGCTGTCTCGACGACAGCCCGAGTGCACACTCACAAGCGTGCCGTCGCTGAATTGGGAAACGGCCAGTGAGTCGCGGGTCTCCCAGCCAGAGCCCTTCTTGAAAAATCCAGGGCCGCTCCTCTTCATACAATGAAGCGAGGCTGCACTGAACCAAGCTCACTGCCTGTCGTGTCTTTATTTTTCCTGTTTATTCAGGTAATCTAATGTAAAACACTTACAAAATCGTTACAAGTGAACTGTATATTATTTTGGTTGTTTAGAGCCGATGATAACGTGGGTTTTATAAAGGTAGTTCACGGTAGCTGTTAAAAGTTCTGCTAGTCTCCACAAGGAGCACGCGCTTTTGTAATGGCGGCACACCTCCACAACTTGAACTCTCATGTGTGATAAGTATGTAGCATCCCGTACTGTATTATTATCTATTCAATCAACATGGTTTGTTGATTGGTGTAAATATAATCAAACAAATAGACCACTGTAGATTGCCATCTAAACTTTTTTTTTTTTGTTAGCTGCCCACTAGCTAGTTAGCTACGTTTCCAATCCATTTACTGTATGCTGAAGTGGGCTAATATCATGAGGGAAACAATAAATGATTAAATGATTTAGGGTGGCCTTGTTGTAACCATGAACATGGATTCTTGTTAATATGAATTATGTTCTTAGTAGAGGCAAATAATCACTAGAGTTTATACAACATAGTCCGGGCTAGTACCCCACTGCAGATACTTCGAGCACTCAAACTTTAGCGCTAGCTGACCGGCTACTCCATCGCAACCACTTGCTACCACAGGATAGCAACATTCATTTATTATTCATGCCGTTTTTGTGACCACACCCCCAGGCGAAATTTGCCTAGCACTTGGATTTCGCCCTGCGGAAACGAAGCGTTTTTCTCTTTGAATCTACATTCACGTAGGTCACCTATTTTGGCTTCAAAACAGCGAACTTTGCCGAAAATTTGCCGTTTTCTATCCATGCGGCATGCCTGCCCATCACCTAAAAGTCCCGGTATTATCCTAACATTACTACCTGCTGACCTGCTGTGATACACCTCCCTGGTCACTCTGTCCCTCGGTTGTCCTGTCAACTGTCTCTGGCTGCTCCTCCTCTCCCTCGAGTTCCCTCGGGTTCCCTCGGGTTCCCTCGTGTTCCCTGTCCACAGTCTCTGGTTGCTCCTCTCCCTGTCCACCTTCAGCCTGGTCTGCAGAGGACGTGGAGGCTCCAGCAGCTCCTCCAGAGTGAGGCTTTTTAATATTTTCACCCGCTAATTCTCCGCACCTCCTTTCTTGCGCGTTTCCGTCTTTGCCCACTCATTTGCTCAACAGTATGATTATGAAACTGGAGGGGATCAGCGCAGAGAAAGGGGTGGGACCGCTCTCTATATCCTGATTGGTTTAGTCCACTGTCTATATTGAAGATGGACCTTTAAATTGTGGGCCGGTGACCGGGCTCCAAGTAAAAAAAAAAAAAAAACAGCATCGGCCCCGGCCCCCGAGGACTGTCGGCCCACCGGGATAATGCCCGGTATGCCAGATGGCCAGTCCAGGCCAGCACGGCACGGAGGAGAAGGACTGACAAATCGGCAAGGGTCTACAGTCCCTTAGCCAATCAGGACGCAGAACACAATGTTGATACACTATAAAAAAATTGAAATAAAAAAAAAATCCGCGAAACAGCGAGGCCGCGAAAAGTGACCCGCGATAGAGCGAGGGACCACTGTAAAAAAAAACAATTGCACAAAGCGGTGCCTATCCCCTCTTCTGTTTATTTATTCATATATATTCATATATCAGTTCTTTGTCAGTGGGCAAACCTACAAAATCAGCAAGGAATCAAATACTTATTTCCTCCACTGTAACTCTAACTCCTTACATGTAGAACAGGTGTAATGATTTAATATATACTGGTGTCATTTCAGATGCTGTGACAAAGGGGAAGCCTATAGCTGGACACTGACAGACTGGATCTTCACTAGGAGGACATGGAGATGAAGGTGAACCTGCCTCACTGTACCTCACCTCTGCCTCAGACTTAAGCTAAAGACTGAGACTCTGCATAAGTAGAACCATCCACCTAATTGTACTGTGGTGTTAAACTCAAGTTAAGTTTTAGTTTTAACAATATGGTATTTGGCTACACTCAGTCTCATGCTTTTACTTACTGTATATGGCTTATATTTGTTGTTTTGTTTTTCATATTTTGAATGAAGCATTGGTTAACTAACATGAAGGGTATATAAATCCTATATTAATAATTACTCATGTCCTAAGATTTCTATTTAATGATTTAAATAAATATTGTTTACAATGTAAATGTTTACGAATATTTATGTTTTGCTGAACTACAGCTAAATATCCACAGACTTTCCACACACGAATATTTCTGACAGCTTTCTTGCTCCATATTAATAGAACTAATAGAAGCATTAAATTGCACCTCCTGTGGCCAACTCCCCGCTGAAACATTCACATGAAGCTGCTTCAGATGCGTGAATTAGGCTCTGGCTCCACTGCACGCCTCAGCATTTACGTGCATAACCTTGAGAAACCCACACCGGCAGCTCCAGCAGGACATATACACGCGTGTCTCTGTGTTTCTCAGTGGGAAAGCCCATCAAATTTCACTGGGTGCATTTACCCACTTGTGGCAGGTCTACAGTGAAACTAACCAGCTGAATAGGCTTGTATTTACAGTCTGTACAGGCTGATCACGACAAATAGAATTTCAAAAGTAAATTTCAAAGCACTAATTAACAGTCTTTCTGAACCTGGGCCTGAACCTTTCAAACGGTACATAACTGCCTCAGGAACACGTGCTGATGGTAAATGCAAATACAACAATAAATGGATGCTCTCTGTCAGTGACGTGCGGTCATTAGAGGCAGGTGAGGCACGGCCTCACCTATCATCACAGAGACAAAAAAAAAAAAAAAAAACGTAAAATGAAAAAATAAATGGTTATTTCTATCTGATGATTTGTACTATAAAGTTATTTTCTGTTTAAGTTTGCCATTTTAATTCTTTTTTTATTCAAAATTGCTGAATTTTCACTTTTACCGTTCAAATACTGGTGCGGAGAGGCACCAGCCGTTTATGCCTCACATGGACTGACTGTGCTGTACGCCCAGCAGTGACAGATTCTGCACTAAACCGGCTGTGAAAAGGCACCGGGTGAGGCATGTAGTTACCTGGCCTCATGGTAGAGGCACTTGTGAGCCCAGGGATTCTTCTGCAACTTCTGGGGCAGCAGATTAGAATAAGTGACAGCAAGCTACAATTTAGAGTTAGTAAATCAAGTTTAATAATCCGTTCAACTTCACTTTTTTTGTCACTTCTTGTCTGGCCCTACTTTTAAAATGGAGGAAGATTTCATATTAGAGCTCAAGCAGTTTTCTAAACTGGACTTTCGGTCAAAAGGATTAAGGATTTGCTCCAGACTATGGGACGAAAGACTCGCGCATGGTAAGAATTTATCTTTTTTGCTTTTCCTGCCTTCTTTTCTTAATCTGCTGTGACAATGTCTGGACTCCGATGGGATATTGTGACCTGAAAATTTTGCAAAGAAGCCTTGTTAAACAAGAGCAGTCCGCCACTCACATTCAAAGCCAGATCGCGCTAAAAACGTTTTAATTTATGCTACTCGGTGCACTCTGGAAAATGCAGTGAACAATAATAATTAATTTTGAGCTTCACATCAAAAATATTACAACCTCCAGTCACTTATAGGGAGAGAAACTGGCCTGGGGCTAGATTTACTTGCTGACACCTGGTGACATCACTGATGACGTCAGTGCCTCATCAGCCATGACCCTCCCCGCACTTCACTGCTCTCTGTGTTTTATTTATGGGGATATGTGCCCACGCTCATGTAGAGAGTCAAAAAATAGGATGGATCCTATTTTCTGAAATCTACATGCACATGATGTGCTACTCCATACGAGCGCCTAGCGCATGCAGTGGAGTTGGCCTCATTCACTTTTAATGTTTTCTAAAAATTTACACTTGTGTAGGGCAAAATACACATGCGGTGGAGCTAGGCACTGAGCTTTTGTCAGGTGTCGAAGCACCTCTACATAGGGCTAACATGGGAATCGCTCGCGCAATTCGTGTGTAATGCTCCGGCGTTAAAGTAATAGTACTCGTAATAGTACTCTTACTTGAGTAAAAGTTGTGGTTCACTACAAGTCTACAAGTGACAAAAGTTTTATGTCGACAATCTGAAATGATTTGAACATTTGTGTTTCTTGCACTTGTATAATAAAGTATAGCAACTTTATTTTTCCCAAATTCCATGGCAACAGAGTGGTTGGTTGTATTTGTAGCTACCTGGCTCACACACTGAGCAGTTTTTGAGCTTAATTATGATCATCATATTATGGAATTTTAACCAACTAAGAAGTGCAGCATTTGCAGTTCAAAGGGACTGTTAGATTTTGTAAAATGTTTTACCTGTATCCATGGAGACTGCAAGAGGGTAGCTAAGGAGCTAACAAAGGACATTTGAGATGCTATTGGCTTTTATGACTTTTTACACCATATGTGGCAGCAAATGTGGCAGAAGACATATTGGAGGAAAAACTCAGACCTTCCAGAAAACACAATGGTCCATTCCATCACCAACTGAAACCCCGGAGCCCTGACAAAGATCTGCTGACGCTCCCTGACCAGTCCTCCTGTTAAACTGCACTAAGACCTTTGACTGAGACACAAAGGTGACTGACAAGTGCATTACTAATTTTGCTGCAGCAAAACTAAGATTCCTGGGATCAATAAGGTATCTCGCTCTCTCTTTTACTATAGTACTTTTTGATAACTCTAACCATCTCTCCCCATGTTTTCTGCGGGTCTGATCTAAAGGATTTGATGAAATATAACAGACACTGAACATGTGATGTAAATCATTTATTCAGATCATATAGACTGATAAAACGGTCTAATAAAATGTATAAAATGTTACACGTAGTCTCAATTATTTGAGAAGACATCATTTGAAGATAACTTCTCATATCAGTTTGAACGCACCACACATGCTAAAAACACTGTTCTTAAGGCAATCAAAGCACTTCATCCATTCAGAAGACGTATTATGCATCAGTAGATCACTTTTTCTAACTTGTCTGCAGTGGCTCAGCTCTGAGCAGGCTGTATGCACTTTAAAACACAAGAGCAGTGGTGGAAAGTGCAAAAGAAAAGTACTGTACTTGAAGGTCTTAAAATTTAGTTATTGTGAACTTTAAGCCGTATTATGTTGTTACCTCCTCAAAAATATACCTGGAGTTGTGTTTTGTTTCATTCACACATGTTTGAGTGACCCTCTGTCTACATCTCCAAAGCGCAAAATGCTACCAAGAGATAAGTGGTAGAGATTGGCAATTCCAAGTCTGAAATCATCCAAATGATTCTAATGAAGGCACATGGAGTTTAAAAATAGAGTGGAGCACTTCCTGTGGGTTTTCAGTTTGAGAGAAGAACTCAGCCTAAATAGACAGGGATTGTGTGTTAAACGTGTGCATATTTTTTTTACCTGGACTGAAAAGTAAAAGTAAAAAGTTCTTGGTTTGAGGGGTTATTTTTCAGTACATACATTATGAAATCCTTGGCTAAAGGTTTTGGGTTCAAGTCTCGGCTTTGAGCAAACACAAAACTGATTGAGAAAAATCAGGACAACTCTTTATTAAGATCAGCATATTTCACTTCGATTAAATAGTTATTCAATATCTTTTGGCTTTTTACTCTCTTGAGTTACAATATGTTGTGCTTCTTCCACCACTACACATCGGCCTGTTTTGGGTTTAAATGATAACATAATGATAAAGGAGAATTTCACATAATACTTTAACCCCACAGTAACAGTGGCACAGTCCTGTCCCTGCACAGCCACCAGGGGGCTCACTTGGCATACTCCCCCCACACTCCCACAGTCTTGCCATCCCATGAGGTGGAGGACAGACACTGGACAAAGAAGTGTCCCAGGTCATGTTTGGAGATGGCCCGTCCCCGCAGCATCTTCTCAGCGGCCTGGTAGCTGGCAGTCAGGGGGAGCTCGTCTGCAGAGACACAAGCACATGGACACGTTTGTCTTGTTATTGTGGCTGAAAACCTATATTTGTGAATATCTATAGCAGTGTTTCTCAACCTTTTTTTAGACAAGGCACCCTTTAAATTCATGAAAAATCTCAAGGCACCCCAAACTTTTTCTTTCTAATTTAATGTAGGTTATCATTATCACACACGTCTCAGAGGACCAACAAATGCAATGCACACTTTTTGTTTTAGAAACTTGTCCATTGTTGCAACCGTCCGTAACACAACTCTACTATTATGGCGAATCCGATATCACACCCGCTCAAAGTAACACATTTGTAGACGTCACATTTCAAAGTTGCAGCTTTATCTCAGATATGTGTGTCGGGCCCATCCATCCATCCATCTTCATCCGCTTTTCCATTTCTGGGTTGCGGGAGCAGCAGTCCAAGCAGCTCTGCTGCCCAGAACACAACGCACCAGCCCCCATGAATCCTCCCACGGGTGATGGGTCCACAGAAGGATGGCCCATGCTTCTGTCATGGGGGCCTAAATTTACTGAATTGCGTTAATGCTAGATGAAAGATTCCACTGACTAAGTATTTGTATATTAATTTAGGCAATTATTTATAATATTACATCATTTATTTAGGCCTATTTCGCATACGGCCAGCTGCGTTTCTGCGGCAACCCTGAGGGGGGCGCGCGGCACCCTGGTTGAGAAACACTGATCTATAGTACTTTAAAGAAGACCTACTGTTATAATCTATGACATTAAAATAAATGCCGTTACTAACTGCGTTAATTTTTATAGTAGCGGGTAATCTAACTAATTGCTTTTTATGTCGTTACAATGGTGTTACTGTTACAAACACGCAGTTACTGAAGTTACTCATTGAAGGTGTCATCCGACTTGGTTCACACCAGGCTTTACACACATAGGAGTGGCAAATGTGTGTGCGTTTTTTCCCTTTGGTGAGTTGAGATAACCACCTAAGTAATGATGATTGGCTAAGGGAGAGTGAGATTTCATGTTTTAGGTGGGCCAAAGCACGTCACAGTTGCTTATGTACGCACACACGCATGACTTCACTATACAAGCCCTGTCAGGTGTGCTAATGTCACTCATACGAGGAAAACGGTGAATAAAGTCCGCTCTGAAACATACGGCGAATCCGCGCTTACCTTCAATAAGGACTGTGACAGAGACTCATCTCAGTCTTTCCTCACTGCTCCGCACTGTTTTTGTATCCATAAACTCACAGAGGATCGCGTATCGTAACAGGACTCATATCTGTCACTATTGTCACTATTAAGATATTTCTTTCCACTGGACTTCTTTCTCCGCTAAAGCCATAGGTCTGCAGGGCGACATGTACAGTGGGTATGGAATTCAGACCATCTTTTTTTTTTTCAATCTTTGTTATATTGCAGCCATTTGCTAAAATCATTTAAGTAAAAAAAAAAAAATCCTCATTAATGTACACACAGCACCCCATATTGACAGAAAAACACAGAACAACTGAAATATCACATTGTCATAAGTATTCAGGCCCTTTGTTGTGACTCTCATATATTTAACTCAGGTGCGGTCCATTCCTTCTGATCATCCTTGAGATGGCTCTACACCTTCTTTGGAGTCCTGTGTTTGATTAAACCAGTGCTTCTCAATTATTTTCTGTGACGCCCCCCCTAGGAAGAAGAAAAAATTTCACGCCCCCCTTCCTGCGCGCGACTATAAATAGTATTATTTGTCTAGAAAATTGTTATTAGAACACCATTGTATCCTTTTATTAACATTATAAACAAAACAAAAAAAGAAAGAAACTTACAACAAAGACTGCACTGAGGACTCAAATATTAATGTGTTTTTAATGCAGCTTTGCGCACATTTGTTTACGTTTTACAGAAATGAAACTTAAAACCACCTCATTTGCATAAGCTAAAAACTGAAAAAAAAACGCTCTCTTCTTGTGCCACTGATGCGTCAGCTTCTGTCGGACTAAAGGACATGACTCAGTGGAATATACGTGTTTTTTCTGTGACAGAGGATGTTCTGTTAATGATGAGACTGTGCGTAAATCGCATGTGAGAACGCCACTGCCAACTACTGTTGTTGATGTGCAATTACACTTAGTTCTAGTACAGTACAGCAAAAAAACATGTTTCCCAGGGTCATACGCGCCCCCCCTGGCATCACGCCACGCCCCCCCAGGGGGGCCCGCCCCACTATTTGAGAAGCACTGGATTAAACTGACTGGACTTTATTAGGAAAACCACACTATATAAGACCTACAGCTCACAGTGCAGGTCAGAGCAAATGAGAATCCTGAGGTCAAAGGAACTGCCTGAAGAGCTCAGAGACACAACTGTGGAAGGCACAGATATGGCCACGGTCACAAAAAATTTCTGCTGCACTTAAGGTTCCTAAGAGCACAGTGGCCTCCATAATCCTTAAATGGAAGACGTTTGGGACGAGCAGAACCCTTCCTAGAGCCGTCCGGCCAAACTGAGCAATCGGGGGGAGGGGGGGGGGCCTTGGTGAGAGAGGTAAAGCAGAACCCAAAGATCACTGTGGCTGAGCTCCAGATATACGGTTGGGAGATTAGAGAAAGTTGTAGAAAGTCACTGCAGTCCTCCACCAGTCGGGGCTTTATGGCAAAGTGGCCCGACGGAAGGTGTGTCTTGCACTGAGCAAGACACATGAAAACCTGTATGGAGTTTGCTAAAAAAACACCTGAAGGACTCCAAGATGGTGAGAAATAAGATTGTGTGGTCTGATGAGACCAAGATAGACCTTTTTGGCCTTAATTCTAAGCGATTGGTGTGGAGAAAACCAGGCACTGCCACCACTTATTTTAGTCTCTGGACTGTGGGTAGATGGCAGCATCATACTGTGGGGGTGTTTTTCAGCTGCAGGGACAGGACTGTTTGCAATCAAAGGAAAGATGAATGCGGCCAAGTACAGGGATATCCTGGATGAAAACCTTCAGAGCGCTCAGGACCTTAGACTGGGCCGAAGGTTCACCTTCCAACAAGACAATGACCCTAAGCACACAGCTAAAATAACAAAGGAGTGGCTTCACAACAACTCTGCGACTGTTCTTGAACGGCCCAGAGCCCTGATTTAAACCCAACTGAGCATGTCTGGAGAGACCTGAAAATGTATCCACTAACGTTCACCATCCAACCTGACAGAACTGGAGAGCATCCCCAAATCCAGGTGTGAAAAACTTGTTGCATCATTCCCAAAAATGTATTAGCTCAAAAGGTGCTTCTACTAAATACTGAGCAAAGGGTCTGAATACTTGACCATGTGATATTTCAGTTTTTTCTTTTAATAAATCTGCAAAAATGTGAACAATTCTGTGTTTTTCTGTTAATATGGGGTGCTGTGTGTACATTAATGAGAAAAAAAAGATCAGCTAGGGGGCTTGAATTGCGTGAGAAATGCTGTGTGAGCGTGTCAACGCGTCGAATTGTCTCTCTCAATGCGTGAGACTTGAGAGCCCTGCTGTAAATGTTTGTCTAAAGAGCAAACTTAAACTACAAAGCAACTAATGAGAGTTATATAAATGAAGTTATTACCTGATGGCTCTCAGTTTGTTTTATCATCACCGCAGTGTGCGCTTAGCAGCTGAAACTACACTCTACAGTCTGCCCAACAACAGAACAATCTATTTTCTGATTGGCTGATTTTCAGGACGGGGAGGAGGGGGAGAGTTTTTTTCGCTGAAAACGCGCAGTGCCTGCATAAACTGAGCCACACAGACCGATTTTCTGGGCACAAAAAAAAAAAAAAAATCAGCGTGAGAAATGCCATGTGTCACTCTCAATGCGTGAGACTTGAGAGCCCTGGTGCAGACTCACTCAAGGATATCCTCCTTGATATCTCTCTGAGCCAAGCCATCATACCGGAGAGCTTCAAAACCACCACCATCATACCACTACTGAAAAAATCCCCCGCTTCATCACTAAATGACTATAGACCCATAGCACTCACTCCAATTATGATGAAGTGCTTTGAAAGGTTGGTCAGGGCTCACATAAAATCCAGCCTTCCCACTACTCTGGACCCATACCAGTTTGCTTACCGCCCCAAGCGCTCTACTGATGACGTCACGTACGGATGCTGTTCACTGACTTCAGCTCCGCTTTCAACAGGGTCATCCCACAACACCTGGTGACCAAACTGAGTACAATAGGCATCAACACTCATTATGCAACTGGATACTGGACTTAGACCACAGACAGTAAGAGTCGGTAAAAACTCCTCAGAGACCACCATCATTAACGCCAGGGTCCCCCAGGGATGTGTGCTGTCTCCACTGCTGTTCACACTGATGACCCACGACTGCTGTGCCAGATTCACATCGAATCACATCATCAAATTCGCTGATGACACAACAGTGGTGGGCCTCATCAGTGACAGCGATGACTCGGCATACAGAGAGGAGGTACATCAACTCATCAACTGGTGTGACAGAAACAACTTACAACTCAATGTCAACAAAACAAAAGAAATAACTGTGGACTTTAGGAAAAAACACAACTCACCCCACTCACAATCAATGGCAGTGCTGTGGAGTCTGTGAAAAGCACAAAGTTTCTGGGAGTGCACATCACAGACGACCTCACAGGGACCACAAGCACCACCTCCCTGGTCAAAAAAGCACAGACATGCCTTCTCTTCCTGCGCAGGATGAGGAGAGCGAACCTCTCCACTTCTGTACTCACCACCTTCTACAAGGGTGCTATTGAGAGCATCCTCACCAGCAGCCTCTCTGTCTGGCACAGCAGCTGCTCAGCGGCGGACAGGAAGGCTCTACAGAGGGTGGTGAGGACTGCAGAAAAGATCATCAGATCACCCCTACTGCGAGCAGTAGTCGAGTTATAAAATGAAACCAGGGGGGATGGTGGAAGGGCAGGGCAGAATTAGAAGGTACTTTGTTAATATGGAAATGCTTTTATAACTAAAAGTCCATATTATCATTCAATAATGCACAGGATAATATGTTATCACACACAGTCTTGGTTTAGTCTTGGTTTAGTCCTGGTTTAGTCCTGGTTTAGACCTGTTTTAGACCTGTTTTAGTCCTGGCTTAGTCTTGGTTTAGACCTAGTTTAGTTTTGGTTTAGTCCCGGTTTAGTCCTGGTTTAGACCCGGTTTAGTCCTAGTTTAGACCTGGTTTAGTCCTGGTTTAGTGCTGGTTTAGACCCGGTTTAGATCTGGTTTAGTCTTGGCTTAGTCCTGGTTTAGACCTGGTTTAGTCCTGGCTTAGTCTTGGTTTAGACCTGGTTTAGTTTTGGTTTAGTCTTGGCTTAGTCCTGGTTTAGTCCTAGTTTAGACCTGGTTTAGTCCTGGTTTAGTCCTGGTTTAGACCCGGTTTAGATCTGGTTTAGTCTTGGCTTAGTCCTGGTTTAGACCTGGTTTAGTCCTGGCTTAGTCTTGGTTTAGACCTGGTTTAGTTTTGGTTAAGTCCTGGTTTAGTCCTGGTTTAGTCCCGGTTTAGTCCTGGTTTAGACCCGGTTTAGATCTGGTTTAGTCTTGGCTTAGTCCTGGTTTAGACCTGGTTTAGACCTGGTTTAGTCCTGGTTTAAACCTGGTTTAGTCCTGGTTTAGTGCCGGGTTAGTCCCGGTTTAGTCCTGGTTTAGACCTGGTTTAGTCTTGGTTTAATCCTGGTTTAGTCCCAGTTGAATCCTGGTTTAGACCCAGTTTAGACCTGGTTTAGTCTTGGTTTAGTCCTGGTTTAGTTCTGGTTTAGTCCTGGTTTAGTCCTGGTTTAGTCCTGGCTAGGTCCTGGTTTAGTTCTGGTTTAGTCCTGGTTTAGACCTGGTTTAGTCTTGGTTTAGTCCTGGTTTAGTCCCGGTTTAGTCCTGGTTTAGACCTGGTTTAGTCTTGGTTTAATCCTGGTTTAGTCCCAGTTGAATCCTGGTTTAGACCCGGTTTAGACCTGGTTTAGTCCTGGTTTAGTTCTGGTTTAGTCCTGGTTTAGTCCCAGTTGAATCCTGGTTTATACCCGGTTTAGACCTGGTTTAGTCTTGGTTTAGTCCTGGTTTAGTTCTGGTTTAGTCCTGGTTTAGTTCTGGTTTAGTCCTGGCTAGGTCCTGGTTTAGTTCTGGTTTAGTCCTGGTTTAGACCTGGTTTAGTCTTGGTTTAGTCCTGGTTTAGTTCTGGTTTAGTCCTGGTTTAGTCCTGGTTTAGTTCTGGTTTAGTCCTGGTTTAGTCCTGGTTTAGTCCTGGTTTAGTTCTGGTTTAGGAGAAAAGGACATATCCCGAATTTATCCCGTGTCCCGAGACGAGAGTTCCTTCTTACGTAGCATTAACATAGCAAGTTAAGGATTCTTCTCTTGGAAATGCCGCGTAAACATTCACGCGGCTCACTCACAGCTGTGCGCGATCGGCCTCACAGCTGATCACTCAACTCCAGTACTGGGTGCGAGTGACTTTTCTGCTGAAAACGCGTGGTGCCTGCATTAACTTACCGATTTTCTGGGCACAGAAGCGCTGTGAACTGTGGCTACAGTTTTGAATTGCTTAAAAAAATTTCAGCGTGAGAAATACCATGTGTGGCGTGTGACCGTGTGGCGTGTGACCGTGTGAACACGTCGAATTGCGTGTGTCACACTCTCAATGCGTGAGACTTGAGAGCCCTGTAGAATTAAGACAAAATTTACATGATCTATTCTCTTTAAAATAATACTCCTGCCAGGTAAGGGTCACTCATGTTTAATATGACTAGTTTTAAGCTAAATCATTGTCTACAATTTAATTTAATGACAAAAACTCAATGTGATGTCATCAGCCGAAAACAAAATGACTAATGTCTTAACTATAACAGTACAACAAAACAAAACTTTTTGCACCACAAACCGGCACAAACAATTGACATAGTTTTTGTGTGTGCGTTTGATGGGGCACCAACTTCCTAGAGGTGCTCCGGTGCACCTGGATGAGGTGTATGCGCGCACATCTTTATTCCTTCTAATGATCACAACAGTTTATAAAATTGTGCATGTTTCCCACACACTCTGCTCTCCTCGCCTCTGAGGCATAGATTTTTGTCTAGTAGTTTAATAGTTTAATGTATTTATCCTGTGAATTTATGAATTGTTATGGTACCACTGTGATGTACACCTAAAACTAATTTATTTATTGCAATTAGGTTAATGAAATGTGCAGAATACTGGAACTAGAATGTTTTCTACAGGCCAGGTTTCTGCTGTCTCTGCCTGGGCTGGATGGTACTGGACAGCCAGGTCTGAACTGTAGAGGTCCCCCTCTGCTCCCCTTGTTTAGTTCTCCCCTGTCGATAATCTGAACTCTAAACAGTGCATTGTGGATTATTTATTATCTGGATCTCAATACCCAGAAGACAGTGGAGATGATCGTGGCCTTCAGGAAAGTCACAGCCCCCCTGCCTCCTCTCTCCCTGACAGACTCCCTCATCACCACAGTGGACTCCTTCCGGTTCCTGGGCACCTGCATCACACAGGACCTCAGTGGGAGCCGACCATCAACTCCCTCATCAAGAAGGCCCAGCAGAGGTTGTACTTCCTGCGGCAGCTAAGGAAAGCTAAGCTGCCAGTCCAGATGATGGTGCAGTTCTACACAGCCATCATTGAGTCCATCCTCACCTCTTCCATCACTGTGTGGTGCTGGAGCCACTGCCAGGGACAAACAGAGACTGCGGCGCATTGTGCGCTCTGCCAAGAAAGTGATTGGCTGTAGCCTTCCATCTATCCAGGACCTGTACGTCTCCAGGACTCGGGGGCGAGCAGGCCGGTGTACTGTCGAAATGAGCTGCTTCGTCGAAATGGGCCGCCTCGTCTACTGCGCATGCGCACCACCCCTTTAAGCGTTGTTTTAAGTTTAAATGCCGTTTAAATGCCGTCGAGCTGAGTTCTTGAGGCAGAAATGGAGTTGTTTTCAACAGTGACTACGCAAGTAAGTAACATTTTAACAGTCTATTGGTTTTATTGTATGTTTTAACCAATTAAGCATGTAAGGAACGATATGTAAATGTTAGATTTGCGGCAGAATATCTACATCAGATGATAATAATTTGGATTTAACATTTGACTGCATCGTTATCGTTTTCATTCCATCGTATTTTGTTATTTTGTGATGTGAACATAGAAAATGTTGTATATATATGTTATATTATATTCTCATTACATTTGTTTAATGTTCCCTGCAGTACAGTTTTTTCATTACACACTTAATTATTTTCTAACAGGAACGCTCAGTGAAGACGTCTTGAAGGCTCAACTAGAGGTCGCATGTGCTCCTAGACGCATCATCATTGTGATAAATTTCTATACTGTAATTTCTATAATATACTGTATATATTTTTGTAAATAAATGTTTCTTCTGTTGTCCCTTTTCCTGTCCTC
Source organism: Paratrypauchen microcephalus (assembly GCA_036785185.1). Lineage (NCBI taxonomy): Eukaryota > Metazoa > Chordata > Actinopteri > Gobiiformes > Gobiidae > Paratrypauchen > Paratrypauchen microcephalus. The sequence goes on along the minus strand of JAVJIX010000188.1, from coordinate 1,669,352 downwards.
ATAAATCATGAATAAGAGACAAGCCCATTGTTTTAAATTGAATTGCATGAAATTGATGGGACAATTTCATTCTTCAGTGTCCCTGTATCACAAAGGTGAGGTACACGACTTTTAGTGGATGCATTATTTGGGTGAAGATATATATCTGTCAAGACATACCTCTTCACATATATAAATGAGTAAATAATGATGATTCTACAGTGGGAGCCTTATTTAATAGGTCAAGTGGGCTGTCAAAATGAGCTCTAGTTATTATTAATATTATTATTATTTATTGTCTATATTCTAGTTATTATTATTATTATTTAGTGTTTTATGTTCGCACCTTATCACCAAGACAAGTTCCTAGTCTGAATTGTGTTCACTTGACAATGGCAATAAAAGTCTTTCTGATACTGATTCTGATTTTGTGTGTGGAACAACTTTGCAGAACTGTGGAACTCTTAAATAGCATATCAAATGAAATGAAAGGTGCACACAATATTGTACATATTCTTATTTTGCATGTTCTATATGGGCACAACATCCTACTGTTGTAGTTATTAGGTCCTGTCTCTGTTTCCTCTGAGCCAAACTAAATTACATTGATGTAAAGCTTTTTGAGTGCCTTCAAGGTGGAAAAGTGCATATAAAAGTATGTCCATTTACTGTTTGTGTGTGGGGATATGGGGGCACTGACCTCCAATATGCGGAGGCATGACGGCCACGTAGTCCAGGCCGGAGTTCTGGACCAGGGAGTACATGCGCTCATGATCCTCTGTCACAGGCACCAGGCGAGGGGGCACTTTGGAACGCTCCCACAGCAGGAAGGCTGGAATACAGAACCCATGTTATAGATAGAGCACCTGTGTTATAGATACAGCACCCATGTTAGAAAGAACACCCCTGTTTGAGACAGAACCCTTGTTTGAGACAGTACCCATGTTAAAAAAAGAGCACCCATGTGAGACATAGCACCCATGTAAATGGTCACCTGACATGCAGGCCACCACCTTGCGGATCCCTCGCTCCTTCATGACCTCCAGGATGTTGCGGGTGCCTTCAGACATGACAGTGGTGGGACCTGAGACAGAGCAGACAGCACAACCTCATCAGTGTGAGACGCCTGGTTAGTTTAAATAGGGGGTATTTCACTTCTTTGGGGTATAAACTGTAACACATAACATACTATTTCGATCACCATGTTACCTTTTATTATTTTGAAAATACTTTATTTGTGAAAAACAACATAATAAGTTTGCTCTCCATGCACAGTCACTCCCCCTTCAGTGCTATCCCTCATAATAATCAGCGTGCATCCCACTAATGAAACTGCTGCACATCCCATCATGTGTTTTGCATCATGTTTTCTGTAGTTATGGAGAATTGACATATGGGAGCAAGAGTTGTAAAACAGAATCTATCTGCCTATGTCATCAACACAGGAACCTCCATCCAAAATGCAATAATTTATGCACAAGAAAGTAATTTTTCTGACAATTTTAAACCTTCATTTAACAAAATAAAAGTGTCATTTAATTTTATGAGTCTAATTATAACTGTAATTTAGACATGTTTTGGCCCATGTTACATTGCTAATGTGGAATTAACTACATATGCCGCATTTGATGCCTGTGTCCAACCAGGAAGTTATATTATAAACTTCACCAAAAAACTGATGAAATGAAAATTTGGTCTGAACTAAAGTGAACTATCGGACTTTCCTGGTGTGAAAACGACCTTAGTGTCAAAGTCTGTGGCTCCTAGTGGCCACAAGGGGACCTTTTTCGTTAACATGATTATTAGGGCTGTTAGTTTAACGCGTTAATTAGATTAATTAATTACACTGCTAATTAACGCGTTATAAAAATTAACACAATTAATTATGAGCGGCAATTCAATGCACGCGGATTTAAAATTTGGCGTGCGGGGCCTTTGAACGGCGAGTTTATTTATAAAAACGTGACGGAGCAGGTCCGTCTTGTCCCTGGACGCGATGCCGTGCTACCATTGGTCGGCACAGAGACGAACGCAGTTCTAATAGGGGAGAGCATGTGAAGACGCGCGAGCCCGTTTCCGTATCTGCTGCGCTCCGCGCTGAACCCTTTTCAATTCCCATAACCTCTCCAGCGTGTTCTGCCGCGACTAAGGGTGCACACTTAGAAGTTTTGACTTAGTCAGTTTTGCCCATCTGAATCACGCTAAACCCGATCATTACTCACCCCGCGCTGCCGCCTCCTCCCGTGGTGCGATGGTCCGGACACATCCACACCGGGAGTTTAAATCCTCCTCGCGGGTTCCAGGGGTCATGTGAGCCATGAGTAATTTACACGGGCAGTTATTTGTATTCTCTGTATATCTGAAGCTTTGTATATTATTTATTGACGTTGCATGAAAGCTGCTGTACGTGCTCACCTTTTGGCACCAGAAATATTCACCATGTAATAGTGGAATGGTGTAAATGAGCTTTCCAATGAATGTTACGTAATGTGGGAGGGGGGAATGGGGGTCTGCCAGCAGTCTTGTCTTGTTTACAGTGGAGAGAAAGAGAGTGAGTGAAAAACTTAGACTTAGGGCCCGTTTACACGAGGACGCTTACGGGTAAAAACGACAAAATATTTTATCGGAAGTGCCTTTCGTTTAGACGGTGACGGCGTTTTTGGGGCCTAAAAACGCAAAAATCTGAAACCACCCTCCAGAGTGGAAAAGTTAAATACGCTCCGCTGTAGCGTCTCCGTGTAAAGTGCCCAAGACGCAAAACTGGTCAGATCTGCTCACGTCAGTACAGGTTTACGTCACATAGATGCGGCAATACAATGAGGAGGACCACCACCGGCCCCTTATCCCGGCTCCAGCGGGTCCACCGGTGCTCAGGACCCGCTAGAGCCGGGATAAGGGGCCGGCTCCAGCGGTCCTGAGCACCGGTGGAGCCGGCCCCTTATCCCGGCTCCAGCGGGTCCTGAGCACCGGTGGTGGTATTAGCGGAGGAGGACCACCGGCCCCTTACCCGGCTCCAGCGGGTCGTGAGCACCGGTAGTTGCGTGCCGCCGAGCCTCGCGCACGGACCGGACGGGGAAGTTGCCCCGGCTCCGGTATACTTGGTTCGAGACCCCGGGGCGGGGGAAGTCTCTTACGGGCAGCTTTGAGAAATAGTGTCTGACGATAGCCGGCCCCCGCTCGGTCCGTGGGATTAGGGGGTACGGTCGGCTGCCATACCCCCGCGGAGGGGCTCCGTGATAAGGCCACTGGGGAGGATACGGTTCGTCTCGGTCTCACCTCCGAGGGGTCGAGCGCGAGCGGCCCGCGCCGCACCGAGCTACCAGCACTCGGACCCGCAGTGCCCAGGAGCCGTCTGACGTGGGTAGAACCAGACAGGGGCCCTGAGATGGCGGGTCACGTATGCCCATCGTTCGAGCTCTTTAAGCGGGCTACATAGTCCGCTAATGTCATGCGTTAGACTTCCACACTTGTGTAAGGGGAGACCCCGCGGCTTCTCCCCGCTCATGAGGCTCTGTCACCGGCCACCGGAGAACCAGGACTCCAGCCTGTTCAAAAGTGGTGGATATTACCAGAGTTCAATTTTTCAGACTTCCACACTTGTGTAAGGGGAGACCCCACAGCCGGTACAGTCGTGGTTAGAAATGTAACTTGACGCTGTTGTGATGTTTTTTTTTTTGTTTTTTTCAGTCCAGCGCCTCCCTTCGCTGGCTTTTGCGTCCACTTTTGCGTCTTCGTATAAACGCGGATAAAAAATTGAAGACGAGACGCCACTTTTGCGTCTTCTGTTTTGATCGTCGCCGTATAAACGTAGCCTCAAAGGGGAAGTCTGCAGTCTTTTCACTGTACCACTATAAATCACACGTTTGACGCCTTTTTTGCACTGTGGGAGAGCACAATAAACTACCTAAAAAAAATTATTTAAAAAATGCAATTAATTAGATTAATTCATTACAAATCCTGTAATTAATTCTTTTAATCGCCTGACAGCACTAATTATTATATTTAAGATTTAAGATTTAACCAATAATCTTGCCAAGATTGATGTTGAAAAGAGCATGTAACAGCATTATTCTCCTCCTTCACGTGTTTTGACACGGCTCATTTCTGTCCAATGGCTGAGCGACCTCAGCACATGTGCTTTTGTTTATAGATGTGAAAGCGAACCGCACCAAAATATTTTTTTTTTTTTTTTAAATTTGGTCCGGACCAAAGCAAGTGAACTATCGGACTTTCCTGGTGTGAAAACGACCTCACACTGCACTTTTTTTTGTAAGTGGACCAACATCTATAAACAAAACCACGTGTGCTGAGGTCGCTCAGCCACTGGACAGAAATGAGCCGTGTCCAAACACGGAAGGAGGAGAATAATGGTGTTACGTGCTGTTTTCAATCTAGCCTTAGCGATATGGTTTGCTCAGTTTTTACAGTTCGCACAAATGTTTGAGCAGCATCGTGAGGTTTACACTATTTTACAATCAATTTACAAACGACGAAGACACAGGGCAAGACGACTACGGAGGACAGCGCTCGTGTGTGCATCAAGTTCTGACTCTACTCTTCACACAAAACGTAAGTAAGCCTTGTAAGTTTAGTTTAGTTTCGTCAGCATTAGCGGTTTCCCATAATGCTCGACATACGACGGGAGCTCGTTAAGTACAAAAAGCCAACTTGTGTCGGATCGAGTCCGGTCTGCATTCTCACCTCAAACGAACCGCACCAGGATTCGAATGGAACCGTGCAGAGACCGAGCTTTTTAGGTGGTCTCGGTTCGCTTGTTTGCTCCGGATCGAGATTTTTGGTTTTTATTCACACCAGCCCAAAAGGTCCGAATCAAAGGAGCAAACGAACTCTGGTTCGTTTTAAACGAGCCAAACAAGGCAGGTGTGAAAACGACCTAACTCTCCTCACTTTCCATGTACCTCACTCCACCTGGACCTTCATTGGCTGTAGGCCTGATGCGCGCCTTGTCACGCGGTCGCTCGTCAGGCCTTGAGCGGTCTTTGTAATTACCTTTGTGGCCGACAGAGGTGTTGTGCATTTTTGTGCATTTTTAAGAAGTGACTTTATTGATCTCACACTGGAGAAATTCTTCTCTGCATTTAACCCATCCTGTTATTAGGAGCAGTGGGCAGCACATTACTGCGCCCGGGGACCATCTCCTCAGCTGGAGGATTTTACCTGGAGCATGTTTTGGGTTGATGGGGGAAACCGGAATGCCCAGAGGAAACCCACCCAGACACGGGGAGAACATGCAAACTCCACACAGAAAGGCTCGGGCGACCTGGGCATCAGACCAAGACCATGCATGCAAATTCCACACAGAACACACACGGAAAGGCCTGGGCGACCCTGGGGTCGAACCCGGAACCTTTTTGCTGTGAAGCAAGCCACTCAGCCACCGTACCGCCAATGCCGCCAATTGCTAATGACATTTGTTTTCTGCCCTTCTGGTAAGAAATGGCCAAGTACAGACCTTTTTAGTTATTTGTGTTAGTTTTTGCCATGTTTGATAGTTTTTCAGTACATAATTTCTTGTAATGTACAATTTCACTTATTCATTATTGTTCATATTTTCTTGTTTTTCAGAACCAAACACACACACACATGTACTCAATCAGACAGCATTTAATAAAGATTCTTCAACCAAGTGAAGTATCACAGTGATTCTGACCGATCACCTGCCGTGGGTTCCACCTTTAACGATCCAATAAGTAAACTGAGTTAGGAAGCACATCCTTCCTCACAACAACCTTTTAGATGAGAAGTGTAGTCTCACCTGTCATAAGCACCACTCCACTACCGACCGTAATCTATACTGGACAAATCTGACTCAATTTATTCTTTAGAACTCCCTGTGTCCCTGCTGCAGGACGCCATCCCTGCCCCCCCTTCTTATACCCGACAATTCAAAAACTCTGCCAGACCTACGCAACAGAAGAGGATTAGCTCACCTCAGGGTCTGTGATCAGGCAGAGGGCCCACTGCCCGTAAATGCACTAATACTGTCTGGCAAAATTTTTTTTTTAAAATAACGAAAGAAACAAATGATAATGGAAAGAGAGAGAAGGAAAGGGAAAAAGGAGGGGGAAATGAAAGTAAAAAGAATTGGAACCTCACTCAATAATTATTTTCTCTTCTTTCTCAATTTTCGGCCATTTACCTCTTTTTTCCCTGTTTTATTACTTACGCCCACTAATATCACATTAGAAAATTGTGAAGCATGGAAAGTGTGTGTGTGAGAAGGCCTTACTCAGGTCGTTCCTGGTGCCAAGGATGATGATGACTGCGTCCTGACCCTCCAGAGTCTTCTTCACGTCCTCTTTGTTCAGCACATCTCCCACCACCACACGGGACGCCCGGTGGTCTGCAGGCAGCCGGGAGGCATCTCGCACCAACACCGTGGCAGTGTACCCTGAGCCACAAAAGACACAAGTCACTGCAATATACTGCAACTACAGCATCAGCAAATACTTTAGGCTGCTTTTATCATCCAAGTCCTACGGTGGCATATCACTCCCCAAAAAAGATTTCAGCTCAGTGAAAAGTTTCACATTGTAACATGATGGCAAAAGGAGAAATTCAATTTGTCAACTGGACAAAGTTTATTTGGTCAAATACGTTTCGCAGCTCATCCAAGCTGCTGCTTCAGTTCTGGTTTGAGTGCTGATGGACACTGCTTATAACTAGCTGCAGGGAGGAGCTAACTACAGTGAAATACTATGAAACTAGGATAGAATTTAAAAAAAAAAAAGTATACATTTAGTGTTAAGTTACTTTAATAACATCTTAGAACTGAGATACTGCAACACCTTGATTTACGACTGACAGATTGAATTAGAGCACAGTTTAGAGTTTGTGGCCCTGGGGTCCCCACGGTTCTTAGGACGATCACACTCTGATGAGTGAATCCTGTAGATACGAGAGGGCGGTCAGACCCACCCTCCGTGTGAGCTCCAGATAACAAAGCTCCAACAGACACTTTATTTATTACGTCATTACTTTTACATTAGTAACTGAACAAACTGAACTTTTAAGTAGTTTGATCAAACTTTAAAGGGGCGTCATTTCAAGAATAATTATTAGTTGTTTCAAAGATACTGTACTTTTTAACAGCATACTTTTACTCCTATTTGAATCATATTTTTATTGAAGTGACAATACTCTTACTTAAGTAAAAGTTGAGGTTACTCCCAAGTCAAGTGGCAGAAGCTTTATATAGATCAAATGAAAAGAATTAAACATTTGTATTTCTTACAACACTCCTTCAGATGTTTTTCTTTTTTTGTTTGTCCTTTGAAAACATTAGTGCCTTATTTAATGTTTTGTCCTTCAACATTACGACAGTTACTTTTTAAGTGACTTTTACATGTAAAGTAGTTTACCCAAATACTTTCACTATTATTTGAATAATTTCTTGGACCACTACTTTTTTTTTTACTTCTACTTGAGTACGCTTACTTGCAATTGTGCAGTTTTTACCTACTCTACACCTACACTCTCTGGACCTTTTGTATTTTCAGTTATAAGAGTCCATGTATATGTAAGAGTACATATTTGGCTTCTCTAGTCACTCTTTCGTGACTCAGCAAAAAGCTGCGCGTGATGTCAGCACTTTAAGTCACATGACCACTGTCTAGGGTGACCACTGACATGAAACAGGAAAGGAGGACACTTGTGTCCAAAAAGGAGGACAAAGGCCCTAAAGTGAGGACACCTGTTTTTTTTTTTCCCTCGGGGGGATTATGAATTATGAAGTCAACATATATTTATTAACATGGAACACCCATCAAAAAGAAAAATGTGGCAAATTATGGTCAAGATGATATGAACAATAACAATATCATCACTAATTCACTGAAAAAACACAGTCTTTGCCATGCCATCATCTGCCATGGCAAAGAAGAAAGAAGAAATGCAGAACTAGTAGTTCTGCATTTCACTTTTAAGAGGTAAGATCTCGCTACCTGGATTTGTGTAATTCGCACAAAATCCCCAAAATATTATTTGCAATTATGAAAGCCGTAATGTAAATATTGTAACGTATTTTAACTGTCTGCATTGAGAGGAAACGTAAGCGAAACCTGTTACGCATGGCACTAAAGAAAACAAAATTTTAAGGGACAGTAATAAGGCGATGAAGATGGAAGAAGGAGCCAAGTTGCACCTCAAAGAGTGGCTGATGGCGCAGATAGAGAGCGGACAATACGAGGGGCTGACGGGCTGGATCAGCTGCGCGCGGCGCACATCGCGAATGTTTACATACGACACATCGCAGAGTAGCCAGTGTAAATAATGGGTGGGGATTTATGACGATTTATGCAAGGGTGGCTGATGAGGGTCCGAAAGGAGGACAAAATGTAAAAAAAAAGGAGGACACGTGACAGACGGCCAGACAGACAGCTCTAAAACCGGACTGTCCGGACGAAATCCGGACGAATGGTCACCCTACCACTGTCCTGTCACTGTAATGACCACTGTAATGACCTATGATACGTAACATGACGCGCTCACCTGCAGCGGTCACCTGCGGCAGCGTGGCCAGGCCGGTCATACCCGTGGCTCCAAAAATGGCAACATTTTTAATTCTGTCCGACATTGTCAAACCGAAGTGAGAAGTGAGATCGTGTGGTCACGCACGGCCAGTCCGTGGTTAAGTGCTCCGCGTGTGGCGAGAGCGAGGCGGGACCCAGGGGCCCCTCCTTCCCACTCTTAAAGGGCCCACGGTCCACGGAGTTCTCCAGGTCCAGCAGTTTTCAGGGTTGGGACTAATAATCCAACCGTTTATGCAGGCTACTCTACTGTTTTGAGCCTGTTCTAGGGGAACCCGAGTGAAAGCTCCCGGGACAGGGCACTCACTCATTCACTTTTGTTGGCCATTCTTAACCATGTATTTTGCCTTAACTATTTTGGAGACCTTTCTTTCTTTCTTTCTTTCTTTCTTTCTTTCTTTCTTCCTTTCTTTCTTCCTTTCTTTCTTAGTTTATTTGACAGGGACAATGTGCAAAAACATTAAAGATGCTTTACACCAGATTATAGCTGAAGCTAGTTTCCACCTGTAGTCCCTGAGCAGGTGAGAATTACAATATAAAACGTAAACAATATAATCAATACACACTCACACACTACAAATTACCAATTATTACACAATAAAATATTACAATAAAATCTCACTCAGATGATAACATACCAGTTATCATTCTTAATGCTGACACTGCTGATTCTCTAATAATAATTTCTTAACATTAAATGAAAAGTTTTTCATGTCAGAGGAAAGTTTCAAACTTTGTGGCTTTGTGGTCTGCCTACTCATATTTTTTTATTTTCTTTATAATACATGTAAGCCTATTCAAATAATTATCATATTTGCCATATTTGCTGTTGTGTTCTTATTGTTGTTTACCTGTTCTGTCCCTGTCTCTCTCTGTTGTCATGGGGACGCTGTGGATGTTTGCAGATGTGTTCATTGTGAGTCAAGAGTTAAACTGGATTTGAGAGGCGGGACAGTGGCCATACTTATCTATTGCACATTTTACAAAATCTGTAAATAGGTAGCCTATGTATTTATTTATTCTTTGCACTACTTTTTAGATTTTGTCTTAGATAGTTTTGTATTGTCTTTATTTTATTATTTTTTTGTACTGTTTGGCCAGGGAGAAACGGAATTTCGATTCACTGTCGAACACATAAGGCAGAATTGACACTTTGAACTTTTTGAACTTTGATCTTGGATGGATCAATACTTCCAGGAGCAGGTGCTAAGAGTGCTTCTGACTGTGTCTCTTGTTCTTACAGCACTTAATCAAGTAAAGCACATTAAAGAGCTCGGCTGGTTTATTACGTTTGAGTATTTGCTGATGCGCATGCGTGTTCATGTTGAGTCTGCTCAGGGAGAACAGCGCCCTCTCGCGGCCGTGTGCTGTAGCGTCTCCGCACTGACGCGCTCCTCATCACCGCCGCGCGGAGGAGAGCGGAGGAGGAGGAGCGGAGGAGGAGCACCACACTGCGACTCTCATCCTCCGCCGCCGCGTCCTGGTGCCGGACACTGGCCCTGAAGACTGTGTTGGCCGGTGTCCACGCTGCCCCGAGGCTCCGCGCTGGCACTGACCAGCGGGAAGGAGCGCCACACGGAGCCGCTGGGATAAAGCTCCACACCGCCTCACGGGAGGAGGAGGAGGACCTGAAGGTGAGCTTATAGAGGCGGTACTCACTGTGGACGCTCCACGGAAGGTGTTATAAGGCTTTAAGGTGCCCAGGCGCACTGCAGTGGTAGTTCCGTGTCTCACCTCACAGACGGATGTATGGCCTGTGCATTATTGGGTTATTTTCTCCGTGTTTACGGTGGGTTCGTGCGCTCGGAGCGGCAGCGGCCTGTGCACGGGCTGTTGATGCTACGGAGCACCGGCTGACACGGTGCCCTTTAAAGAGGCACAGGACCGAGGAGACTGCGTGTCCTGAAGCAGCACAGGCTACAGTCAGCATAAATACGATATAATATTTGTCAATTATAGTTGAACCACAGCCCATAGACCCAACGGTCCCTTACACCCCGGAACCGGCTACGTTCTGCGGAAGGCGGGACAGTTCCAGACCAAAAGCGCTAGGCCCGGGCTCCCGCATAAGCCCACACGTTTAAGACGGGCTGTAATCATTAAGTATGAGTATGATTGCAGTGAGAGCCAAGCCTTTCTACTAAGGAAGATTTAAGGTCCCAAATGATCCTAGCATAACACGGGTACTGCCTATAGAAAGCCTACCTAACCCCGAGGACATGCTGTCCACAGGGACAGTGAATATATGGCACACAGGAGGAGTATGGTATAGAGGAGGGACGGTGAATATACGGAAGGATGCTGAGGATGCAGGAAACAGGATGGATGTAGTAAAAGAACATTTGAAATGAGTTGCGGGAGCAGAGGGTGCAGAAGACTCAGTGTTAACATTTTACCAAACCGATGGATTAACAGCGTGTAGTTTCTGTGTTTAGAGTGACTGTGATTCTAAGGACGGTGTACTGGTGCAAGTTTTATTTGAACAGAAATATGCACGTGTCAGACTCCAAACTGAGATATATTTACTTTTGAAGTGCCCAACCTCTGACCATCACATTCATATTCATTCAAGATCCTGTGGGACTTCCAGATACAGACAGAATGGTGATGGTGAACCAACCAGACATAGCGGTGTTGGATAAGCACCACCGTGGTGGTGGACATTGCAATACCAAGCGATGGTAATATCAGGAACGCGAGAAACTAGAGAAATACCAGGAGCTCAAGGAAGAGCTGGAGAAGACCTGGAAGGTGAAGGCATCAGTGGTGCCCATGGTGATCAGAGCACTTGGGGCTGTAACCCCCAAACTGGAGGAGTGGCTACAACAGATCCCAGGAAAAACATCAGACATCTCAGTCCAGAAAAGTGCAGTACTAGGAACAGCAAAGATACTGCGCAGAACTCTCAAGCTCCCAGGCCTCTGGTAGAGGACCCGAGCTGGATGAGAGAGAGAGAGAGATCAACCACCGTGGAAGGTGAGGAGCACTTTTTTTTATTTATTATTTTTTATTTATTTTTTTATATATATTCTGGGAAGGCTGTCCACAAGGTTTAGGAGTGTGTTTATGAGAAGTTTTGACCACTCTTCCAGAAGTGCATTTGTGAGTTCACATACTGATGGACATGATGGCCTGGCTCTCAGTCGCCGCTCTAATTCATCCCGCAGGTGTTTTATCGGGTTGAGGTCAGGACTCTGTGCAGGCCAGTCAAGTCCATCCACACCAAACTCTCTCATCCATGTCTTTATGGACCTTGCTTTGTGCACTGGTGCACAGTCATGTTGAAAGAGGAAGGGGCCATCTCCAAACTGTTCCCACGAAGTTGGGAGCATGAAATTGTCCAAAATCTCTTGGTATGCTGAAGCATTCAGAGTTCTTTTCACTGGAACTAAGGGGCCAAGCCCAGCTCCTGAAAAACAACCCCACACCTTAATCCCTCCTCCACCAAACTTTACACTTGGCACAATGCAGTTAGATAAGTACCGTTCTCCTGGCAACCGCCAAACCCAGACTCGTCACTCCAGAGAACGTGTCTCCACTGCTCTAGAGTCCAGTGGCGGCGTGCTTTACACCACTGAACCCGACCCTCTGCATTGCACTTAATGATGTATTGCTTGGATGGAGCTGCTCGGCCATAGAAACCCATTCTATGAAGATCTCTGTGCACTGTTCTTGAGCTAATCTGAGGACACATGAAGTTTGGAGGTCTGTAGCGTTAGTGACCTCTGTGCACTATGCCCTTCAGCATCCGCTAACCCTGCCCTGTCAGTTTAAGTGGCCTACCACTTCGTCACTGAGTTGTTGTTCCTAATCGCTTCCACTTTGTCATAATACCACTCACAGTTGACTGTGGATTATTTAGAAGTGAGGAAATTTTACCACTGGACTTGTTGCACAGGTGGTACAGTACCACGCTGGAATTCACTGAGCTCCTGAGAGCGACCCATTCTTTCACAAATGTTTTTAGAAACAGTTTGCAGGCCTAGGTGCTCAATTTTGATTTTGATTATTTGGATGTATATATATATGCACCTTGCTTTGATAAATCAGGTTTAAAATTCAATATCAACAAATCTGTACAATCCAACCAAAATGAAGCACAAGATTGTAGTGTTTGGTGTATGTGCTACTTTAGAGACAGACCTTTATCTCCCTGTGGGAGAAATATACATTAAACAGTCTTGTCTATGTCCCATAGAAATCTATGGATGGGGAAGTGGATTCAGTGAAAATTCTTTAGGGGCAGACTGAGCAATACGTGAATGCACATATTGAGAAAAGGGCAAAAATGTTTGTAGTGTCTTGTGCTTGTGTGCAGACTGTGGAGATGGCGAATGCGTCTCCGGACCTGGACAACGCCGAGGCCCAGCGGCAGCTCCACAACAACAACCGGCCGCTCTCCTCAGCATTCTGGGAAACTGAGTGCACCAGCTCCAAGCTCTTCGAGTGCTCCCGCATCAAGGCTCTGGCAGGTGAGAGTCTGGACTGCCGTCATACAAGCCACATGTGCTTAGCATGTCAAATCTGAGGGTGCCAACATGCCAGTGGGACACAAGAGGACCATTCTACTTTTCTTTAAAAAAAAAAAAAAAACAATGACCAAAACAACCAATGACTAAAAAAATCCACATGTTGAACCCTTAATATTGTCAGGAGTTAGGTCCACGAACACACTTTAGTAATCTTGTGTCTTAACATGGGACTATACTCCAAATTTGTATCTGGAGGATTAAAGGGGAGAGTGAGGAGGAGGAGCGCTTTGAAGGACTAAAGGGAAGAGTGAAGGGGTAGGAGGGGCAGGGTCCGACAAATGAAGCTAGTTTGAGCTAGGTATATATAAACACCATGTAACCAATGTAGTTGCAAAAATAAGTTAATTTGGAGTTTAGTCCCACAAATACTAGTACTGTCTACTACAACAATCTATCATTCTCATATTCTGATGGGAATTTGAAAATAAGAAAAAGTCCTCTTTTCTATTGTACTGATGGAGAAGATATCTTCAGATCCTGCTCATACAGAAGTCCAGTAAACTCTATGCATCACAGCTACACACTACTCCTCTTATAGGCTCAGGTTTCATCACTATACCTGGAGAACTACACACGTTAATCCTGACCAGTTTCAACTTCTACATAAGAAAGTAAAACCAGCAAGAGCTCCTCTGTGTTTTTAAATGTTATATAGTACACAAAATGGATTCTTCTGAGCTTTAAATCATGTTATTATGTTGTTACCTCATCAAAAACACACATCGAGTTGTGTTTTGTTTCATTCACACATGTTTGAGTAATCCTGCATTATTATGCATCTCCAAAGCTCAAAATGTTCTGTTCCACCTTGTGATGTGATGAAGCTGTAGTTTTCAAGGTAGCAGTTACCTTTTACCTTTAGTTCAGTAGAGATTTGAAATTCCAGAGATGAAATCATCCAAATTATTCTAGTGAAGGTGTATGGACTTTACAAATACAGTGAAGCACTTCCTGTATTACCACCTGACATCACAAGGTGGTATATCAGTTTGAGAGAAGAACTCAGTCTAAATCTGCAGGGTTTGTGTCTTAAACATGTGTGAATGAAACAAAACACAACTCCAGGTATGACTGCGATGAGGAAACTACATTATAACATCAGATCAGAAAATACCATAATATAGGCACTGTCCACACACCTTCATGTACCGTTATACGGCTTTTTCATTACTGTGTTTATTACGTTTTTATTACACCACAGATCTGACCTGTGGCCTGCAACTTGGGCCACCGCTCCATGGAGATAGATTTTATTTCCATAAAGAGTAACATGACAGGTTTCCATTTAGAAAAGCATCACCCAAAAGTTCCGTAGTGCCCCTTTAAAAGAGTGTGTGGTATGTGCACAGATGAGCGGGACGCTGTACAGAAGAAGACCTTCACCAAATGGGTGAACTCTCACCTGAGCCGTGTGTCCTGCCGCATCTCTGACCTGTACACTGACCTACGCGACGGATACATGCTCACCAGGCTGCTGGAGGTGCTGAGCGGAGAGCTGCTGGTGAGTCTTCCTCTGATGTCCATCCTATGTCCACACTCTGGTCCACATACCACTGCCACACGCAAGTGTGGTACGCAAGGGTCCACCAACATGCCAGCATACATTTATACACACACGCACACACACGTTCACACACGTTCACACACAAACACACACAAACACCTGCCCATGTCTACACAATTTCATACACATGTGTGGCCAAACCAGCTCGTCAAAACCTGATCCCGTCAGATTTCAGAAGCTCAGCAGGGCCGGGCCTGGTTAGTGGGCCTGGATGGGAGACTGCTGAGAACCCCAGGTGCCACAGTGGCAGCCTCGCTTCCATCAGTCTGCCCCAGGGCAGCTGTGGCTTACCACCACCTGGTATAAAGTGAATGAATAATGATTTTAAAAAGCGTCTTTGTGACACATGTCTGTGAAAAGTGCTATATAAATAAAAACTTTCTTACTGTAATACTTTCATGGACACACACCCATGTCCACACACGCTTTCACACACAGGCACACACACATGTTTCCTCCAGTAGCATGGAAACCCAACATGTATGTGTTTGCCCACACCGGGTGCACACACACACACACACACACACTCATACACACACACACACACACACACACACACACACACTCATACACACACACACACACACACACACACACACACACACACACACACACACACACTGCTGTCCTAACCATGTGTAATGTTGTGTTGTGGCTCAGCCCCGCCCAACGCGCGGCCGCATGAGGATCCACTGTCTGGAGAATGTGGACAAAGCTCTGCAGTTCCTCAAAGAGCAGCGTGTGCATCTGGAGAACGTGGGCTCTCACGACATCGTCGACGGAAACCACAGGCTCACCCTGGGCCTCATCTGGACTATCATCCTGCGCTTCCAGGTCACACTCACATCTACTTCACTGCCAGCTCTCCCAGCTCTCCTAATCAAACCATACAGGCTTATAAAATAGTCAGTATGTCAAATTCAAATAAAAAAATATCTGTAAACAAAATACAGTATATAAATAACAGTGAAATCCATATAAATACTGTTAAAGGGCTGATATCACTCATCTACTGTATTTTCTAACATTGTTTCCTCATCACAAACAGACCTGGAGTTGTGTTTTGTTTCATTCACACATGTTTAACACACAAAGCCTTCTCTTCTCTCAAATAGAAGACACCCTGTTCACAGTTGTGCTGTCATGTGGTAATACAGGAAGTCTTTTTAAGTTCTGTACACCTTCACTAGAATCATTTCGACAATTTTAGCCCAGGAATTTCCAATCTTTACTGAACTAAAGGTATAAGGTAGCTATTAAAAACTTTATCAGTAGGTGAAAGAGAGCATTTTGAGTTCTAGAGATGTAGACAGACTAATAATGAAATGTGTGAATGATAAAGGACCTTTAATAATGGTGCTATGGGGTCAAAGGTCATGCAACAATATATTATTATATTATAAATGCCTTCTTGGACTAGCTGAACTTCTGTGAATTTCTCAGGGATGACAGTTCAGTCTTTTTGGTTTGTCCACTCCAAATGTGACCTCATCATAGTTAAAAGAATGAACAGTGAAGCTAACCTTCTGTATAGTGTATCAGTGAGCAGCACCTTTGGGAGATGCTCCATCTCAAACCCAAACACTCTTAGTTTAGTTAGTATGTGCATGTGTAGGATTAGTCTATGATTAGAAGTCCTTTTCTGACTCATTGACAAAAGTGATGTTTGAACAATTTGCATTTCTAAGTCCGACCCTGTTCAGTCTGCCCCGGGCAGCTGTGGAGCAAATGAATAATGCTCTGTAAAGCATCTTTGGCTACGTTCACACTGCAGCCTGAAGTGACCCAAATCCGATGATTTTTTCACCTCTATGCGACCTGTATCTGATCTTTTTATGACAGTCTGAACGACACAGATCTGATTTTTTCAAATGCGACCCAGGCCACTTGGATATGTGGTCCTAAAACCGATACATATCCGATCTTTTGGCATGTGACTTCAGTCTGAACGGCCAGGTCGCGTTCATCCGACCTACACGTCATCAACAAGCGAGAGTGGTACAAGTAGGCGCTCAAAAATGTACACAAACGTTCTTCTCGTCATACGAAAATTGTGTATGAGCGAAGCAGCGAAGCACATAGCAATCCCACGACTCTTGGCTGTGACTCAGCACCATCACGTTCCTTTCTACGGACGTTGCTGCCACTGCCCCACAAAACGCCAAGGCCAAAAACCTTGCCCTTTTCAATCTCCTCCTTAAAACAAATAAGGTGTACATGTTCTGGCTCCAGTACGACAGCAACTTTAAAATCTCCAGGTGCTCAATGCTAGTGTCTATGTTTAGCAGAGGTGTGGACTCGAGTTATGTGACTTCGACTCGAGTCAGACTCGAGTCATGAATTTGATAACTTTAGACTCGACTCGACAAAATGTACAAACACTTGCAACTCGACTTGGACTTCAATATCAGTAACTCGTGACTTCACTTGGACTTAGACCTTTTGACTTGTGATGACTTGCTACGTCCAATGAAAAAAAAAACTCTAAAAGTATGTTGATAAGGACCGCACTCGTACTTGTGAATCTGCGAAAATGTATGCAAAGAGCATGTGCGCGCGGCTTGCACAACATCCAATCACAGTAGATCTACGTTGCTTTCATTCGACCGCATCAAGGCAAATTGCACAACAAATGATATCTCTCTCTCCCTCTCTCTCTCTCTCTCTCTCACTCTCCCTCTCTCTCTCTCCCTCTCTCTCTCTCTCTCTCTCTCTCACTGTCCCTCTCTCTCTTTCTCTCTCTCTCTCTCTCTCTCCCTCTCACTCTCTCTCTCGCTTTCTCTCTCTCTCTCTCTCTCTGTCTCTCTCTCTCTCTGTCTCTCTCTCTCTCTGTCTCTCTCTCTCAGTATTCAGACCCTTTTAAGTTTTCACTCTGTTTATATTGCAGCCATTAGCTAAAATCATTTAAGTTCCAAGTTTTTGTTGTTACTCATTAATGTACACAAAGCACACCGTATTGACAGAGAAACACAGAATTGCAGAATATTTGCAGATTTATTAAAAACTGAAATCACTGTCATAAGTTTTCGGACCTTTTTGTTCAGTATTTAGTAGAAACACCGCTTTGAGCTAATACAACCATGAGACTTTTTGGGACTATTATAACATGTTTTTCACACCTGGATCCTTTCATTTTTTTCTAATGTTATTTGATATGGTGTAAAAAGGTAAAATGAATACAGATCTTGCAGACATTATATGATTTGTAGAAATTGTATTTCTTTGTAAAGGGGACTCAAAATGACTCAAAACTAAAATGCTAGGACTTTGGACTCGACTTGAGACTTGTGAGCTTTGACTTCGGACTTGACTCGGCACTTGGATACTCTTGACTCGGGACTTCACTCAGACTTGAGTGAAAAAGACTTAGACTTACTTGGGACTTGCCCAGCAATGACTTTGTCCCACCTCTGATATTGTTTAGGCGACTTCCGTAAACACTGAGCACGCTCGCTGCATGTGACGTCGCCGTGTCCTCCAAGGCGCATGTGGGACACTTTTGGGGCATTTAAAGTTCACACTGGAGATCACATACAAGTCGCATTTAATTGGAAATGTGAATGACCTTGCAAAAAAATCTGATTTCACAAAAAAAAATCAGAATTGAGCTTTAAGCCCTGCAGTCTGAACGTAGCCTCTGAGTGTCTAGAAAAGCACTTTATAAAATTTATGCATTATTATTATTACTCATTATTATAGTGGGCAGTGGTTAGTAAAGTGGGCAGTATATTGGGCAGTGCAGTGAACAGTGGGCAGTGACAGTGGGCAGTGCAGTGAACAGTGGGCAGGACAGTGGGCAGTGCAGTGAACAGTGGGCAGTGACAGTGGGCAGTGCAGTGAACAGTGGGCAGGACAGTGGGCAGTGGGCAGGACAGTGGACAGGGTGGAGGCAGAGCTCTGTTTGTGCTACAGTTGTACTGAGCGTATCTGCTCTGTCAGCAGAAGAAACCAGGACTGCAGCAAAACATGGAAATGGAGAGAGGGCGGGGCCTCACAAGAGCAGGGACATGTGATCATATAATAACATCAGTTATTACACTGTGCAGCTCATTATTTCAGAGGCTAATATTGTGCGGATTAGTTATGCAAATGGTGTGATATACTATTGATACTTCCTTCTAGAGCAGTGGGCAGCACATGAAGGTGCCCACTAGCCTGTGATCAATACAAGGGTTCATGGTCCTGTTTAAGTGTTAAGTGTAATTTTCTACATAAATGTGAGAGTGAAAAGTGTTCCTGAAAAACTGTTGGCTAAAGCTAGCTATCTTGTGACTGTGATTTTATGTGAGAGAGAGACAGCACAAAGCAGCTCACCTGTTGTGCAGCTAAGTCAGTTCTTTCGTGTCAGATTGTGTTAAAGCTTTGCTGAGCTTTGCTCAGATTAAAGTCTATCAGAGCTTCTGACAGAGCAGTGCCTTCAGTTAGTATCACACCCCAGGAAATGTGGATGCCATCGGCTGCAAAGTATCAGTATATTATGGAAGCAGTGCCCGAGGACTCTCCACAGCTGTCTTCCAAGGACACAGGGCTTTAAAACAGTACAGGTCTGATTAGGTCTGGTTTAGGTCCAGGTCTGGTGCAGGTTCGGTTCATCTGGTTCAGGTCTGGTCTGGTCCATTATGATAAAAAATTTATATCATGGTTTCCTTGGAGCCATATAACGGTTTCCATTTGATCACGTTTCATGTAAACTAGAATCTTCATATTGCCTTGGAGAAGTAACTAAAGTCATCTGCTTCACAGTTCATTGCAATTGGTCAAATCCACCTGTCACTCACTCAGAGTATTGGCAGGAGTGATAAATGCAGTATGAGGCGCTGGTGGGGAAAAAGTGTGTTTGAGAAAGTTAGTGAATCAAGAATAGCATCACGTCACAGAAATCAGATCACAATTCAGTCTTTTTATCACCCAGCCCTAGGTCCAGGTTTGAGCCTGGTCCATTTCTGGTTTGGTCTTGGTTTGGTCCTGTTCTAACGTGGGTCCACTGTCTCTCAGATCCAGGTGATCCGCATCGCTACAGAGGACAACAGAGAGACGCGCTCGGCCAAAGACGCCCTGCTACTGTGGTGCCAAATGAAGACAGCCGGGTCAGTCCACACACGTGTCCACACACGTGTCCCCACACACGTCCACACACGCGTCCACACACGTGTCCCCACACACGTCCACACACGCGTCCACACACGCATCCGCACACGCGTCCGCACACTCGTCCACACACGTGTCCCCACACGTGTCCGCACACACGTCCACACACGCGTCCACACACGTGTCCCCACACACGTCCACACACGCGTCCACACACGTGTCCGCACACTCGTCCGCACACTCGTCCACACACGTGTCCACACACGTGTCCGCACACTCGTCCACACACGTGTCCCCACACGCGTCCGCACACTCGTCCACACACGTGTCCCCACACGTGTCCACACACGTGTCCGCACACTCGTCCACACACGTGTCCACACACGTGTCCACACACATGTCCACACACTCGTCCACACACGTGTCCACACACGTGTCCGCACACGTGTCCACACACATGTCCACACACTCGTCCACACACGTGTCCGCACACTCGTCCGCACACTCGTCCACACACGTGTCCGCACACTCGTCCACACACGTGTCCGCACACGTGTCCACACACATGTCCACACACTCGTCCACACACGTGTCCACACACGTGTCCGCACACGTGTCCACACACATGTCCACACACTCGTCCACACACTCGTCCGCACACTCGTCCACACACTCGTCCGCACACTCGTCCGCACACTCGTCCGCACACTCGTCCGCACACTCGTCCGCACACGTGTCCACACACATGTCCACACACTCGTCCACACACGTGTCCGCACACTCGTCCGCACACTCGTCCGCACACTCGTCCGCACACTCGTCCGCACACGTGTCCGCACACGCGTCCGCACACGCGTCCGCACACGCGTCCGCACACGCGTCCACACACGCGTCCACACACTCGTCCGCACACGCGTCCACACACGCGTCCACACACGCGTCCCCACACGCGTCCGCACACGCGTCCCCACACGCGTCCGCACACTCGTCCACACACGCGTCCACACACGCGTCCACACACGCGTCCGCACACTCGTCCCCACACGCGTCCGCACACTCGTCCGCACACTCGTCCGCACACTCGTCCGCACACTCGTCCGCACACGCGTCCGCACACGCGTCCGCACACGCGTCCACACACGCGTCCGCACACGCGTCCACACACTCGTCCGCACACGCGTCCACACACTCGTCCGCACACGCGTCCACACACGCGTCCGCACACGCGTCCCCACACGCGTCCGCACACTCGTCCACACACGCGTCCGCACACGCGTCCACACACGTGTCCGCACACTCGTCCACACACGTGTCCGCACACTCGTCCACACACGTGTCCGCACACGTGTCCACACACATGTCCACACACATGTCCACACACTCGTCCACACACGTGTCCACACACGTGTCCGCACACGTGTCCACACACTCGTCCACACACGTGTCCGCACACTCGTCCGCACACTCGTCCGCACACTCATCCGCACACGCGTCCGCACACGTGTCCGCACACGCGTCCGCACACGCGTCCACACACGCGTCCGCACACGCGTCCACACACTCGTCCGCACACGCGTCCACACACGCATCCCCACACGCGTCCGCACACTCGTCCACACACGCGTCCGCACACGCGTCCACACACGCGTCCACACACGCGTCCACACACGTGTACAAACACGCGTCCACACACTCGTCCACACACGTGTCCGCACACTCGTCCACACACGTGCCCGCACACGCGTCCGCACACGCGTCCACACACGCGTCCACACACGCGTCCGCACACGCGTCCACACACTCGTCCACACACGTGTCCGCACACTCGTCCGCACACTCGTCCACACACGTGTCCGCACACTCGTCCGCACACTCGTCCACACACGTGCCCGCACACGCGTCCGCACACGCGTCCACACACGCGTCCGCACACGCGTCCACACACTCGTCCGCACACGTGTCCGCACACTCGTCCGCACACGCGTCCGCACACTCGTCCACACACGCGTCCACACACGTGTACACACACGTGTACACACGTGTACACACACGTGTACACACACGTGTACACACGTGTACACACGTGTACACACACACATATTTATGAGATATTCTGAGACATTATTTTGATAAAGCTCATAATCGTATTAACACTGTTTAGGAAAGCTCAAATTATCCTTTTAATGTTACTTTTTAGTATCAATACATGCTCAAATGAATATCTAGTTTTGATCCATTTTAGTTTTAGTATTGATTTGTATCTGATTTTGACAGCTCTAGTCTGATGCACAATGTGCTCTTGTACTCCAGGTATCCCGAGGTCAACATCCAGAACTTCACCACATGTTGGAGAGACGGACTGGCCTTCAACGCCCTCATCCACAGACACAGGTGCATCTTTACTCTATTGTTTACTGTCCATTGTCTCTGCCCGCTGTCCCTATCTACTGTCCATGCCCTCTGTCACTGTCCACTGACCTTGTTCATGCGTTAACATTTCATTTATTAAAGAAAACAGCTTTGACTCAAACTCAAACCAATCGAATAAAAAGTCAGTCTCACAAAGCTCATATGTCCAGCACTTAGCACTGGAAAAGCAGCTTGTGCCCATGTAGACATAGCCTGGGTGACGTGGGAAGGTAGCTCGATACTTTGGTCCCATTAGTGAGGTCCAAAAGTGATGTGTTGTGTTTGCAGACCAGATCTGATGGACTTCCACAAACTGACCCGCTCCAATGCCACCCACAACTTGCAGCAGGCTTTCACCATCGCAGAGCAGCACCTGGGGCTCACCAAGCTCCTGGATCCTGAAGGTAGGACTAGAAGCTCTCACCCTGTACTGTCCACTTCCCTGTCCATCACTGTCCACTCTGTACTGTCCACTCTTCACCATCTCTGACCAAGCTCCTGGAACCTGAAGGAAGGACCAGAAACTCTCATTCTTTATTGTTCACTCTACTATACACTCTTTACTGTCCTCTGTCCATCCTTTACTATCTATTCTTCACCATCACTGAGCAGTATCTGAGCCAAACCTCCAGGAGAGGACAAGAACCTCTCAGGCATCTCCTCCCTGTACAGATGATGTATGTGCTAAATTAAATTGCTCTCTTTGGGCATCATTCATGAAACATTCTTAAGAACAAATTTAAGGCATTCTTACAAACATTTTTGGGATTCATAAAACTTTTTTCTTAACTGAAAATGTTCTTTAAGAACAAATCCTATGACCAGTCAGAAGTACTCACAGACATTTTACTGTTTTAGAATATTATCACTGATAATGCAACACAAAATTCTAATTCCCCCATGATTGTAAGTTATATATTTTATGTAATTATTTCCTAAAAAAAAAGATTACTATGTGATCCAATAACATTTATGAGGCGTTTCATAGAGCATGTGGTCTATTGGGCAGGGACGTGGACAGGAATTTTGAGGGGCAGTTGCTCTGACCTGAAGAAAGGGCAAACCAACCCCCCCACAGGCTATGAAGCGTCTGGAGGAGGCTTGTGGCTGCTCCTCGTCTTAAATGTAATTATGAAGAATTGCCAATAGTAGGCAAAAATATGAGTCTGATTAATTAATCCATTAGCCAACACAGTATCATCTCATCTTTATCACAATGCAACATCTCTGTCTAACCTGCTGGTGGCTTTTTCTTAGCCAACCCTGCAGTGATGTGCTCCCCTTTGCTGCCTCCCTGAGGGTTTTCTCTCTCTCCTGCAACCGCCTCTTTTCTGTGGGTATCACTTAACATAACACACATTACCCACAATAGTGATAAGATTTAGTAATTTAACCATTTTGAATGAAAGAATTCATGTGATGCATTACTTCCATCATTCATTCTGCTGCTTAAACCAAAAGTTAGAAACTTAGCAGACTGTTGAAATAATGGGTTGTTTGTCTGCAGGCTAGCTGTCTGATTATTTAGGCTAAACGTGGCAAACTGAACATGTTTTTATCAAAATTTTTATTCAATTCATAAACCTTCATGGTGATAATTTTTTATACATCTCAATCTCACCTTTTACTACAACGTCAAGACAACCGCGACAGTCTGTTTCCACATGCAGGCTTGGGTCAAGTGCCGACCAGTCGCGTGTATCAGGCGAAGTCCGGGCGGGAGGCGCTGTACACCTTCGCCTGGAGCCTTTCCTGGCCGACCCAGAGCCGGTGTGCGGCGCACCGCCGCAGACAAAGTGCGCTCAGCGGGGGCCAGTGACACCCAGGGAGAGGTCCCGCGAGGGGATCCTCCCGCACCGGGCGGCCATTTCTTGCCCACCGAGTTGAATCCCCCGGGCGGACTGCGCGGACCCCACCCGTTTACCTCTAAACAGTTTCACGTCCTCTTGAACTCTCTCTTCAAAGTTCTTTTCAACTTTCCCTTACGGTACTTGTCGACTATCGGTCTCGTGCCGGTATTTAGCCTTAGATTTAGCCTTAGATGGAGTTTACCACCCGCTTTGGGCTGTATTCCCAAACAACTCGATTCTGAGAATACCAGACCCCGGTGGGGGGAGGCGGAGGCGGGCTCATGGAGCTCCGGTGACCGCCGCTCGCAAACCTGTCCTGCTCGCGAGTGAATGAGGCTGCTTTTATTTTAGGAAAAATGTTTTGAGTGGTGATTTTTTGTTTTGGACTCGGAAGGGCAACGTCAGTCCAGGAGCGCACAGGGGCAGTTGCCCGGGCAACCTGAGCAACCCCCCTGTGCACGTCCCTGCTATTGGGTCTAACAGACTGCAGTGAGCCTGAGTCTGTCCCAGCCCCAACCCCCCATGATCAGAGGTCTTATCTACCCTTACTCCGCCCCCTACATTGCTATTTACCGCGGGGAAACGCGCAATAAATACAATAAAGCGCCCACTTATTTCAGTAAGTTTGTCGCTTAAATATTCCCTCACTGAGTGTTTTTTTTATCTTTTATTATTAAAGATACATTTTTAAAAACCACAATGGGAGTTTGGACGTTGGAAATCGCAGATGAAGCTGTAAAACAGCCATAGTCTGTAGACGCGCTCCACTTCACTTCACTGGTCTCTCCCTCGCCCTTTCACGCGTTATAATACCAAACCCATATTGGCCATATTTGGAAGTTCAGGTTTTTTTAACCAAATACATATTAATTTTCTATGTAAATAAAATGCAAATGAGCATGGAGGTGTTTGAGGCTGGGTGTGGAAGTCAGTGCAGCTGTCACTTAAGAAGAAATTTGGCTGCGTAAGAACGCTTTGTGAATCTGGGGCAGAGTTCTTTCAGCATTTTCCTGAAGTGGAAGTTACAAAAAAAAATAATAAAAGGTTCATGAATGAGGCCCATTGTCCTGATCAACTCGTCAAGGCTAGTAACAAGTGTCACACATGGAAGGTATTTCTTTTTTACAATTTTAGGCTTTATACCTCATCCTTCAAACCCCTGGGAGATCTATCAGGACCAGTGGGATTCTGTGGGTTTTGAGCTGCATTCATGGGCATAAGTAAACAGCTGAATGATGTTGTACATGTTATGTCAAGTGTGTGGTTCTTGAGCAGATGTGAACACGGAGAACCCTGATGAGAAGTCCATCATCACATACGTGGTCTCCTACTATCACTATTTCTCCAAGATGAAGGCTCTGATTGTGGAGGGCAAGCGTGTCGGAAAGGTACAGTACTCACACTGTGTACTCAATTAAAAGTATTGTGCTGCAAGATTGCAAGTCCAATCTCTGTTCTCATCAGTAACGTCAGAAACATGTACAAAATTACATACATACATGCATTTAACACTTAAAGCTTCACTCTGAACATTTTAGAAAAGCATGCTTGCTTAAAGTGAGCAGGTTTGCATCTCCACAACCTGACTGTTATTTAGCGCCTTCTTCTTGTTTCCATAGAAAAGCCCTTCCCTTTGGCCATAATATTCCATAGTATGGCATAGAATTTATGCATCTTGGAGAACATTCCAGTGTACACGACCAGTCAAAAGTTCTGACACATTTTTTCCTTTATGGCTCTTCTTTGTTTCCATGATTATTTACATTGTAGATTCTCACCAAAGGCATAAAAAACTATGAATGGACACATGAAGAATGTAATAAAACTACTTCAAAAAAATATGGCAAGAAATTCAGTTTGTCAACTGGACAAAAGTTTATTTGTTCGAATATGTTTCGCAGCTCATCCAAGATGTTTCTTCAGTTCTGGTCAGACACTGGTGGACACTGCTTATATCTGCCTGAAGGGGGCGCTAACTACAATGAAATTACTCTGAAACTACCACACCTACTTATTTACAGTTTCTATTAGTTAGGTGGGCCTATTAAATATGCAGTGGGAGTGGAGTGTGGGGTCTTGTTAGCAGAACCATTCAGGACCATAATGGTGTTTTCACACCTCTGGACCTGACCTGCTGCACTATTGTTTTCTTTGTTTTGATTTAGGTTTGAGGATAGAGTTATAGATGGAGACAAATGGGAGACAAAGGATTCTCTTTCTTGACAAAAACAGCCTCTTTAACTCCCCTTTCAAACCAGTTCTTTTCTCTGGCCAAGATCTGTACCTGTATTTAAAAAATAGCCACTTTGGCATTTCTTGGCCCTGATGAGGCACAACTGTGAAGTGAAAATCATTTCAGGTGAGTTATTTAACTTTTTTTCTTTGATAAATAATTTCATATATCTTTCTTCGTGTATCTGATTTTTTCTGTGTGTGTATAAATTGTAGAAAGTGGTAAAATTAAAAGAAAAATACACTGGAAAAGAAGGTGTGTCCAAACGTTTGACTGGTAGTGTATGTTTTTAACCTTCTCTTTCAGTGCAATCATGCAGGTTTCATGCCCCCTTCAGAAAAGTGCACAGTGTTTTAAGTAGTATTATAATAATTTCTCTCACAGATTTTGTCTCTTCTCTTCTGGCTCTGTGCAGGTGCTTGACAAATGCATTGAGGCGGAGAACATCATTCAGCGGTATGAGGCGCTGGCATCCGAGCTGCTGGACTGGATCGAGAAGACCATTTCCATCATCAGTAACCAGAAGTTTGCCAACTCTCTGAGCGGCGTTCAGCATCAGCTGCAGGCCTTCACCAGTTACTGCACTGTGGAGAAGCCCAGCAAGTAGGCCCTTCTCTGATCACCAAAAAACATGGAAAACACCCACCATTCCTACCCATCACACCAGCCCACTACTGCACACAACCCCCACAGAACCTGCCCAGCCACTACACAAAACCAACCATACAGAGCCCATACGTATAATATAGATATATGATCCTTTTACATTTTACACCTAAAACAGTGTAATAACAGAAACAGAACTTGTTTTTATTGTTAGAAAATGGCTACACAACATATTTGAATTCAATGTGGATGATGTGGAGTCTAAAGTTTTTGAATAATCACAAATACCCATGCACAATGGGAGAGATACAGGGTTTTTGAGCACTCAAGCCCCAAATGCAGGACAGAAGTTATTGATAGGGGAACAGAAGTTATTGATAGGGAGACATTAGCATGGTTACACATGGCCCCTTTTCACAATAAAACCCTAGTTTTATTTATTTATTTATTTATGCATTTATTTATTTATTTATTTATTTATTTAGCCAAAAATAGACTAAAATAAAATAATGTGTTTTTTTTTTTTTGCTTGTTTGTTTGTTTGTTTTTTATTATGGCTGTTTTTATTACACTGAAAAACATAGAAAATGTGCATCCTTACTCTGAGCATCTCCACAAACCTGTTCCTGTGGCGGTAATATTCCACAGTAAGGTATAAAACATGTCAATCTCCATGGAGAATGTGTGGTTTTAACTTTTCATTACCATGGAAGTTCCATGCATTGATTTCCATACATTTCCACAGTTTAAGTGACACACAATCACTTAAACTACATACACATACACATACACATTACACCTGTATCATTCAGACTAACATGATAGCATGTCAGAGGATCTCTGTAAGGCTTGCCTTTGTGCAGGTTCTAGATTAAACTTGCGTGTGTGTAGGTTCTAAGTTAAACGTGCTTGTGTGCAGGTTATAGATTAAACATCCTTATGTGCAGGTCCCAGGTTAAACGTGCCAGTGTGAGGGTTTTAGGTTAAACGTCCTTCTGTGCGGGTTCTAGGTTAAATATTCTTGTGTGCGGGTTTTAGATTAAAAGTCCTTGTGTGCAGGTTCCAGGAGAAGGGGAACCTGGAGGTGCTGCTCTTCACCATCCAGAGCAAACTGCGTGCCAACAACCAGAAGCCCTATGTGCCTCAGGAGGGCAGGCTGCTCGCTGACATCAACAAGGTGGGCAAGGCGTCCTAGTATACTATATGATTCATAATTTTTATTTCTGTATTAAAGTATGTTATATTTATTTATTTACTTACTTTACAACTTACATGTAATTTTTTTCAAATGTTTACTTAGTTGGGTAGCTAATATCTGGTATAATACATGTTAATCATTGTTTTACACCAGTTTATTAGCTGTTTGTGAAGAAAAGTTTATTTTATTTTTAGCACAACTGCCTTATTGGTGAAATAGAATGAAAGTGACACAGAATTCAAAGTCAAATAATCTGATTGTGTAAAGTAGACCAGCATTGTTTAGTTTTAATGAAATGAGCAGTCACTTAAAGGAGATATGTTGCTGTGCCAAATCAACTTTTAAGAGCTTTTTAACCATGTTATAATGAATTTCCCTTCTCAATTACCCATTCATTTGCATCGTATTTAGAGTGCAGTTCATGCATGTTTGAGTAATCCCCCATATATAAATATATATAATATAAAATGTATTATTATTATTATTATATATGCCCACTTACTTTGTGTTCAGTTTTTTTCAAAAACTGTTATACACGTAGATTCACACTTGTAATGTTGTTTTAAGTGTTGTTGCGAGTGCATCTGCTGGTTGCTATGTGCAGGCCTGGGAGAGACTAGAAAAGGCGGAGCATGAAAGAGGCGTAGCCCTGCGGAAAGAGCTGATTCGTCAGGAGAAGCTGGAGCTGTTGGCCCAGCGCTTTGACCACAAGACCACCATGAGGCAGGCCTGGCTTAATGAGAACCAGCGGCTGGTATCACAGGTGTGCCACACAGGGACACCCTAACTCTCAAACTCCTGTTCTTTAAAGTGGCACTAAACCACATTTCAAATAGAGCAGCTAAACTGGGCAGTACTAGCAGAGTGAGGGGGTGGTGGGGCAGCCAGGTGTCTATCTTTAATCAGGGCAGTGTCACAGGGGCTAGTCGGACCCAAAAGCAGAACACACCAAGACAGGTTTAAACGATTTATTTTCAAAGAGGATGAGCTCGTAGGTATCTGGCTGGGGGTCCAGGAGGAGCAGGTTGGTATTAGGCTGGGGGTCCAGGAGGTGCGGGGTGGTGATGTGGTTCCCAGATGAGGAGGAGGAATGGAAGCAGGTAGAAGTCCGGGGTAAACTGGAAACAGGGAAAAATTCAATGAAGTTCACAAAAAAAATCCACAGAGCAAGCAGAGAAGGTTATCAAAAATGTTGAAAGCCAGGAGACAAGTTACCCAGTGTGTAAACTGACAAACTGGCAGGGAGTGTTGGATGAACCGGTTCTTGGAGCAGGACTTGACTGTAGATGGACCACAGGTGAGTGAGTGAGTGAGGGGAAGAACCCAGAAGGATCATGACTGTCAAGCCGTTTCTCAATTCAGAAGCCGTTTCTCAATTCCCAGAGTGGATTGAAGGGGGCTCAGACTGAAGAAGAAGTGAAGTGACTTTATTGATCTCACACTGGAGAAATTCTTCTCTGCATTTTAACCCATCCTATATATATATACATATATCAGGAGCAGTGGGCAGCACACATTAGGGCGCCCGGGGACCATCTCCATGATCTTCTTGCTTCGGCTTGGTCAGGACCTAAGCTGGAGGATTTTACCTATGGTGCATGTTTTGGGTTGGTGGGGGAAACCGGAGTGCCCGGAGGAAACCCACCCAGACACGGGGAGAACATGCAAACTCCACACAGAATGGCCTGGGCGACCCGGGGATCGAACCCGGAACCTTCTTGCTGTGAAGCAAGAGCGCTAACCACTCAGCTACCGTGCCGCCAACTGCAGTCAAGACTGTACATACTTGCTCAGCCCTGAGTGCACTCCGCGGACCGCATGGCCGTCTGAGAAATGGGACAGGTCTCGCAACTACCGGAAGCAGCCGCCGACTCCATTTTCTCCCATAGAAGAAGTAGCGCTTGGTGCATGCTGGGATATATGACTGCACGAAGTGTGCATTTTCGCACACTTGGTCCATGCCCTGATTTCCATGGAAACAACTGCGGTCTTTGGACCGCGTGTTAACTGTGCATGGGAGAAAAACGAAATGGAACAGCAGTTGTCGCGCCGGATGTGACGCACATCCCCTTCAAACCACGCTCTGAACCGTGCACTCTCTGAATAGAGAAACGGCTGCAGTCTTACATGATGTCACAAAATACTTGAAATGTCAGTGGTTTCAATGCTATTAAAATGCTATATACACAGTTTACTAGCAAAATAGAAAATTAATAGTCTTTTGTTCCAATTTGCACAATTTCAATAATTCATATTTTTAAGTATATGTTTAAGACATTTGCACTATGTCACTTTTCAGCTGGAGGGTCTGTCAGAGTCTTTCTCCATGTAGATGCTACTGCTTTCCTGGAATGTTAAACAGTACGGCATTAAACGTGTCCATCTTGCATATTTTTCAATTAGCTGTATTTTTCCTTGAAAAACGTGCATTCTTACTGCAAGGCGTGATCAGCTCTTCACAGATCACACCTCTAACTGGTGTTACAGGTGCTACTAAGATTTGTTTAATGCCATACTGTGGAAACATTTCAGGAAAAGCAATCATGTCTAACAAGTTGTTTTAATTTTGGTTTCAACATGGGTAGAAACTTCAGATTCAACAAAAGTGAAAAAAAAGATCTTAATTTAAACTGCTAGCTAAACCTGCTGAAAAGTGCTGTATCTGTGCCTATTTTAGAAACATGAAAATCAGAACTTTTTTATTTTAAACAGTTTGCAGTGGTTCAAAGTTATTCCTTACTTACCTTATGCCTTATCTTATTATCTTCTGTGCATCTATGAGCAATTATTCAACACGATGAGATTATAAGCACCTGTCACAACTGTCAGAGATCAGGGTATTGTGAAAGTACAGCTAACTAGCATCTGACAATAAAAGGCTTTTAAATGAGATGCAGACAGCACACAGTGGGCTTATTTTGACCTCAGGAGCTGCTTATATAATATATCTGTACTGGGGAAAGACACAAGTGTGGCTCATGTACACAGGTCTCCACAGCTCTGTTGACTGACTGTGTTTTTTCTTACAGGACAACTTTGGCTATGACCTGCCGGCTGTGGAGGCCGCTATGAAGAAGCACGAGGCCATCGAGGCAGACATTGCTTCATATGAGGAGCGCATCAGTGTGGTGGTGGAGCTGTCCGCAGAGATGGAGGCTGAGACGTACTACGACATCCGCCGCATCCTTGCCCGGAAAGAGAACATCCTGGGCCAGTGGAGCCTGCTCAAGGAGCTTGTGGCAGGGCGCAGGGCCCGTCTGGAGAAGAACCTGGCTCTGCAGAAGACCTTCCAGGACATGGTCTACATGATCGACTGGATGGAGGACACTCAGGTACGTCTGCTCTCAGCCTCTGGACTCTACTCATTCATGTTTATTACTGCAAAGTAACTAAGGATAAACAGTATTCACAGTAGCTCACAGTTGCTTACTGTCACTAGATTCAAACCACAGCACGGTATTTATACCTTTTAGCTGATGTCATCAACATTCCTCTGGAGGGAGGCTCTGTCTGAAGCTTTGTTACTCAAGTTCTCTAATCTGAGCTTTGACACAATGTGACCACAAAGTACTGACTTAATTGGAACAACAAAGGTAAGGTAATTTGGCGCTGTTAAACAAGTCCCTCTCAAAACAGCACAATTTAACAAAGGAGGTTAATACTCTAGCAATAAATGTGTTGTAGAGCTGGGCGATATGGCCTAAAAATAAAATCTCCGATTTAAAAAAAAAAAAATCCGATTTCCGATTTTAATCGATTTTTCTCTGCCCTACTCAAAAACAAATAACAGATGACAGACAAATGGCTCAAAACAATGCAACGTTCTTATATAAAACAAATACATTTACACCTTGCATCAATTAAGCTGTTATTGTTTTAAAATATATATATATATAATTTCATTTTCATTTATTTATTTATTTATTTCGTTAAAACAAAACAAAAATAACAGATGATAAAAGGAGAAGTTCAATTTGTCAACTGGACAAAGTTTGTTTGGTTGAAAACGTTTCGCCGCTCATCCGAGAGGCTTCGTCAGCTCTGGTTATTGTGCTGGTTAGACACTGCTTATATCTCGCTGCCAGGAGGCGCTCCCTACACTGAAAATGCTCTGAAAACGATCCCCCCTAATCTGTCTCTTTGTTTTTCAAATTACTCTGGTGACTAGTTTCGCCCCCCTATTCAACGTCTAACGACCCTCTCCACCCCTCTGCCCTGGATCCTCTGCCCTAATGTTTCTTTGTCTGTTTTGACTTGGTTTAAGAATCGAATTATAAATGGGAGACAAGTTATGTCTAACTCCCCCATTTCTGTTTTTCTCTTTTTTGACAAAAATAGCCTCTTTAACTCCCCTCTCAAACCAGTTCTTTTCCGTGGCTAAGATCTGAACCTCACTGTCCTCAGAAGAATGGCCCGTGGCTTCTAGGTGAAGATGTACGGCAGATGACGTACAGCACCTCTGCCCCACCGAGACAATCCACCCCACCTCACAGGTGCGCCACATCAAGATGCCGATCCGACATCATGACCAGTGCACAGGTGCACCCCAGACTGCCCACAATAAAAGGCCACCCCGAAATGTGCTTTTTTTTTTTGCTTTATTGGGGGTCTGGGGACTCAGAACCAGTCAGTATCTGGTGTGACCACCATTTGCCTCATGCAGTGCAACACATCTTCTTCGCATAGAGTTTATCAGATTGTCAATTGTGGCCTGTGGAATGTTGGTCCACTCCTCTTCAAAGGCTGTTATGGACGAAGAACACAGGTGCATTTTATTGATGGCATTTTGAATGCACAGAGATTCCGTGATGAGATCCTGAGGCCCATTGTTGTGCCATACATCCATGAACATCACCTCATGTTTCAGCAAGATAATGCACGGCCCCATGTTGCAAGGATCTGTACACAATTCTTGGAAGCTGAAAATGTCCCAGTTCTTGCATGGCCAGCATACTCACGGGACATGTCACCCACTGAGCATGTTTGGGATGTGCTTGACCGGCGTATACGACAGCGTGTACCAGCTCCCACTAATATCCAGCAACTTCACACAGCCATTGAAGAGGAGTGGACCAACATTCCACAGGCCACAATTGACAATCTGATAAACTCTATGTGAAGAAGATGTGTTACACTGCATGAGGCAAATGGTGGTCACACCAGATACTGACTGGTTCTGAGTCCCCAGACCCCCAATAAAGCAAAAAAAATGCACATTTCGGGGTGGCCTTTTATTGTGGGCAGTCTGGGGCGCACCTGTGCACTGGTCATGATGTCGGATCGGCATCTTGATGTGGCGCACCTGTGAGGTGGGGTGGATTGTCTCGGCGGGGCAGAGGTGCTCGCTGTCACACATTTGGACAGATTTGTGAACAATGTTTGAGAGAAATGGTAGTGTTGTGTATCTGGAGTGAATTTTGGATCTTTGGGTCCATCTCAGGAAAAATGGGAGCAAAAACAAAAGTGTTGCGTTTATATTTTTGTTGAGTATATATATAGCTTTCTGTAGGACATCCCACTGTAATCTGACTACTTCTGTATGTCCGAGATGCAGACTTAAACATTTCTAGATGTTCTTAGAGTTAAGAATCTCTCGGGCCATTATGACAGATTAGAATGGAGAGGCCCCTCATAACTTAAGGGGCTGTATTTTCTCAGGGTTCAAAACGTAAAGCAGATACTACAATCTCTTCTCATGAGCTTCACATGACTTTTCCCAATTATGGATGGCATTTTGTCGACCATTCAAAGGTTTGAACACAGCAATGTCTTGAATGGCAACAGTTCCAATTGTAACTTCCACATTTAAACCCATGAATAAAACCTGTTACTTAAACATGTTTGAAAAATGCAAGACTGCACCCTTAAGAGCAGACCTATAGAGCTTGATCCACCCTCAGATCTGTCCTCTGTGTCCCCCTGTGTTGTCCCAGGTCCAGCTGCTGTCCAGAGACCTGGGTAAGCACCTTCTGGAGGTGGACGACCTGCTGCAAAAGCACAGTCTTCAGGAGGCAGACATCAGCATCCAGGCTGAGAGAGTGGAGCTGCTCAACAACGCTGCACTCAAGTTCACCACCATAGATGGTACCCCGTAGTCTGCTTCTGACCAAGGCTGTCCGCTCATTTACAAGGGAAATGTAGAGTAGCTGAAAAATGTACTGAAGTACACTGATGTTACTCAGTTAGACTGGGGAACAGAGATGCCGTCTCTGTTATGCATCCGACACAAAAAAGTGAAACTGTAGGGATTTGAAGAGACTTGCCTATAGTACAAAGTAACGTGCGCCACATTGTTCTTAAAAAGTCCTATATTGTGCTAAATTGACTCTTGTGAGTTTCAAGTCATGTTAGAATGGTGTTACCTCCTCAAAAACATACCTGAGGTTGTGTTCTATCCCATTCACATGTTTGAGTAACCCTTTTTTATTAGTCTGTCTACATCTCCAGAGCTCAAACTGCTCTGTTCCACTTGTGAGTTTTCAAGTTAACAGCTATCTTGTTTAGTAGATTGGAAAATGACTGATTCCAAATGACTGAATGATTGATGAATGAGTGGAGTGTTTTCTATTTGAGAGATGCAAGGTTTGTGTTTTAAACATGTGTGAAGGAGACAAAACACAGCTCCAGGTATGTTTTTGTTGAGAAAATATTATAACATAGATCAAAAATAGCTTAATATAGGATAACATTGAAATCCTGGAGCAAATCAAAATGATGTCCACATTTCACCCCTGTAGCTTTAGACCTCCCCTCTCCATCTTTTCTCTACATTAACTAAATGCTGTGATATTTTAGGATACCAGCCATGTGACCCTCAGGTGATTTGTAACCGCGTCAGTCATGTGTCCTCGTGTCTGGAGGAGCTCAAACTCTTGGCCTCCAAAAAGCGTGAGGATCTGGAGGAGTCTCGGATGCTGTGGGCCTTCTTCCAAGTGAGACATTTGTCCTCACCATGTGCTCCTCATGGGATAGTTGATCTGAGCTTCTGATTGTTGTTGTTGTTCTTGTAGGAGTTGGAGGAGTCTGAAGTTTGGATCAAGGAGAAGACCTCTATCCTGGCGACACAGGGCTTGGGCAAAGACCTAACCAGTGTGTTACGGCTGCTGCAGAAGCACAAGGGTCTGGCTGGAGAGCTGCTGGCCCACCGCTCTCTGCTGCAGGTGTGTGGTTTCCACCAGCACGGTCAGCAGTGACACTAATCCAGTTTGGTTATTCATCTGGACATACCACACACTCCACACACTTTCATGACATGTCATTACACCACTGCACCCTGCAGACACGCTGCTCACCTATTTTGCTTCAGATCCTTCTTCCACCCTTCAGAACTTGACATGTGTTTGTGTTCCCCATAACCTCTCTAAAGATGGCTCTTCTTCCATGTCATAGAGCACCATGAAGCAGGGCAAGCAGTTACTGAGTGAGAAGAGCCTACTAGCTGTGGGAATCCAGGAGCGCATCCTGGAGGTGAAAGAGGAGTGGAAACATCTAGAAGAGCAAGCCGCACAGCGCTTGGGACACCTACAGGAGGCACTCAACTTCTTCCAGTTCTCCACCGAGATGGATGACCAGGTGGCCTGGCTACAGGATGCTTATCGCCTGGTCTCCAGCGAGGACTTTGGACATGATGAGTATTCCACCCAGTCTCTGCTGAAGAAGCACAAAGGAGTCACTGAAGCTGTGGAGAAGCACCGAATGCATGTAGTGGTCCTTCGCAAGCACATGGTGGCACTCCCCCTGCAATACCGCCAACAGGAGGTAACTGACCCCCTACTTCACTATCAATCACCCCAGTATTAGATTAGATTTAGATTTTAGACTTTATCGATCTTACACACACTTCAGTATGTGTGTGTCCAGGCTGTCACTTTGACCCCAGTGTGTGTGTGTGTGTGTGTGTGTGTGTGTGCAGGAGGTGCAGGTGCGGGTCAGTGACTTGGAGCAGCTCTATACTGAGGTGGTGGAGGTGGCTGTGCTGAGGCAGCAGTGGCTCTTGGACGCTCTGGCCGTGTACCACATGTTCAGTGAGGTCAACTCCTGTGAGCTGTGGATCGATGAGAAGGAGCAGTGGCTGGACAAGATGGAGATCCCCGAGCAGCTGGAGGAAGTGGAGGTGGTGGCTCACAGGTATTCCACTCTTCACAGTTGTCAGTAGGGCTCATAAATTATCTCAGTTCAGTATTTTGCAAACTCACTTCATAATTGCTTCTCATCACCCCTGACCTTCTTGTGTTCTCACTCCTCTGTGTGAGCAGGTTTGAGAGCCTGGACCAGGAGATGAACAGTCTGATGGGCCGGATCCTGGACGTGAACCAGATGGTGCAGCAGCTCCTGGACGGGGGCCACCCTTCATCTGCGGAGGTTCGGGGCTGCCAAGACCATCTCACCTCCAGGTACTACTGACCATCGGACATTATATGTAAATACATTTCTGTAATGTGTGAAGAGTCCCTCAGTCGTCCAGGTAGAATCCATGCTAGAGGAGAAATTCAATTTGTCAACTGGACAAAGTTTATTTGATCGAAAACGTTTTGCAGCTCATCCAAGTTGCTTCGTCAGTTCTGATGAAGCAACTTGGATGAGCTGCGAAACGTTCTCGATCAAATAAACTTTGTTCAGTTGACAAATTGAATTTCTCCTTTTACCACATTTGTGTAATATTTGGAGCTTATACAAGTGTTTGTGTTGTTATTTTAAGAATCTATGTGCAGTGCAGTTAGATACACAGTACAAGCCTGCTGTGAGACATGAGAGGCTTTGTCTACTCTGTGGGACCAGATGGGCTCATCTAATGCTGGGACCTTCATGACAAAAGAGGCCTTACCATGTGTTACTATTTCAATACAACACTAAATAATGACACATTTAATGCATTTCCCTGCATTAACATATCTATTTGAAACATAGAAGCTCTTAATGTGCAAACCCCCTGTGGTCACAGGTGGAACAGCATTGTGGAGCTGGTGGAGCATAAGAAGCACCAGCTGGACTCTATGCTCCGGCTGCAGAACTACCTCCTGGAGTGTGCCGAGATCAAGTCCCACATTCAGGAGAAAAGGAAGGCCATCGACGCCACGCAGTATGTGGGCAGTGACCTGGGCGGTGTCCTGGCCCTGCAGCGTCGCCTGTCCACCATGGAGGGTGCTCTGTCTGTGCTCGAGCCCAAACTACTGCATCTGCAGGTCAGTATGGCGCACTAAAGGAGCACAAATTCAAACTGTACAATGAACAGTTAGCCATACTGCTGTGTAGATGTTTTTTTTTTTTTTGCCAAATATATTTTTATTCAGATTCTTGCCATGCTAATACAAGAAGATATTTTCAGTTCAGAAAAAGTTACATGGTGTTAGGAAAAATAACATCCGTTTTAACCAGTGGGAGGGTGAGAAATGTGTTTTTTCCTGAAAAATGTGTCGTCTCCAGGAAGAGGCAGAGCACCTGGCCACGGCCCACCCCGTGCGTGCTATGGAGGTTCTGGTGGCGTTTGATGGCCTCAGTGTGGAGTGGGAGGAGCTGAAGAGGACACTGCAGGGCTGTGAAGACTCTCTGATGGTGGCCAGTCGCCTGCAGAGCTTCATCCAGGTATTCCCCTTGTTTAGGATCTAAGAGAGAGAATGTCTCACATGTCCCTGCTCACCTTTGTCTCCGTCTCTGTGTAGGATCTGGATTCGTTCCTGAGCTGGTTGGTCCAGACCCAGGCGGCTGCAGCCTCGGAACAGCTGCCCAACAACCTGCAGGAGGCTGAGACGCTGATCAACAAGCATGCCACACTTAAGGAGGAGATCGGACGGTACGACTGCAGTGTTATGCAAAATATACTTTTTGGAGTTTTCTACCATGTTTTAAAGTTTAACATGCCTGAATAGGTTTAGATGTCATCCATGCATGTTTCAGTAATCTAGCAATCTCTCCCAGAGTCCTATTCCATCACTCATTACGGTTAGCAGTACGTTCCTGTCCAATGCTCAGCCCTACATGCCTACGTAAACCATGCTAGCAATTTTCCATAAATATAACAAAAGCAGAACACAAAAAAACTGATGTTATCTGCAGTAGTTTCATTAGTGGAATGCACATTTTGTTTTGTAGTACTTTTATTATGCCTGTAGGGAAATTGTCCTCTTTCACCCAGGAGCAGCACATGGGAGGGGGCTTGGTCAGGACTACCTTGGCTGGAGAATTTTACCTATGGTGCATGTTTTTTGGGGGGTTTTGGGGAACATGCAGCCTCCACAGAGAAGGGCCAGAGTGACCTGGGAATCGAACCCGGGACCTTCTTGCTGTAAAGCATAAGTGCCATACCGCCAGTCACTTTACTCATGTGAATGTGAAAGTGCTTTGAAGAGGGAATGGGAAGACGGGGACTCAGAGCTGCAAAAACAAAAAAGTGAAACTTATTAAACCTGTCAATACGTTGTTTTCTGTGAAAATGGCATTTTCAAAACAAAATATGCGAAATATGTTTTGTATTAACAATTCATGCCCCATAGTGTAATACCCCCTCTTTAAAAGATTAAATATACAAGGCTTCCCTCTTCATTATCCTGTACCACAAAGCTAAAAAGACAGCCAGCTGAACACTGGTGTTTTGTTGGCCATGTGCTTATGTAGTATGCTGTGCAGGTATGAGGAGGACTATGAGCGACTGCAGAGCATGAACGAGCTGCTGGAGTCGGAGGAGGCCCCTCTGCCCCAGGTCGCACTGCAGCAGTGGCTCCATAAACTGGACGTGGGCTGGAACAAGCTGCTGGAGATGTGGGAGAGCCGGCGTGATGTGCTGGTGCAGGCTCACATCTTTCACCTGTTTTTGAGGGATGTCAAACAAGCTGAGTCCTTCCTCAACAACCAGGTATGTCATGGCAGAAGAGGAGCGAGAGGGGGGTGTGGGGTAGGGAAGAATCACAGCTCAGATCTATCCTGAGTGGGTCTATTTCAACATTAGGTTAAAAAGACCATATTATGCCTGATCTATGCTGTAAAGTTGTTTCTTCATCAAAAACATACCCAGAGTTGTGTTTTGTTTCATTCAACAAAAACCCTGCATATTTAGGCTGAGTTCTTCTTTCAAATTGAAAATACTCTCTTCCACCTTGTGATGTCATTTGGTAATACAGGAAGTGTGCTCCACTGTGTTTTTAATTTACACATACCTTCAGTAGAATCAATTGGATGATTTTAGCTCTGGGTTTAGGTGGTTTGTAGCGGAGGAGCCGACAGCCGGAATACTACAGTTTTCTACATGGGTTCTAGGAACAAAAAGAGGTAGTAAGTAAAAATGATTGCAAGGCAGGAATCAAAAGAATACAGCTGAGTGCAAAATCACCGTCAAGTTGATTTAACACTCTGGCAGAGTCTGGCAGAGCTGGCCCTTTGTAGCAGAGGCTTATTGTAGATGGCATGCAGGTGCTCCCAGCAGACTCCACCCACACATCAAGCAGAAGCAGAGAAGCAGTTGTCACAGCCAGGGGCGTGACAACTGGCACAGAAACTTCCAAGCTGGTTACTCACCTGAGGTGCTGGGATGCTCATGTGAGGATACCAGATCAGAAGATGGAGCAGTGTCACTGTTGTTGTGGGTTGACGATGAAGTGGCCTGATCAACACCTCCCTCTGCAACACTCCCCCTCTTTGAGCTGCAGCCAGTAATGGTCTTCATACCATCCCACACTTCCCTGATGTTATTTTGCTCTAACATCTGCTCCAGCGTGTAGGATTGAGCCTTATTATTAGACTGACCTTCAGTTCCTGCTGTACCTGCTTCAGCTTCACCTGGTCATAGTCTCTAAAGGTGCTTTTCTTGGCATTCAGAATCCCTTTGACATCATTTGTGATCCAGGGCTTGTTGTTGGGGAAGCAACGTACTGTTTTGGTGGGTACAGCTACATCCGTGTTAAGTTAATGTATTCTGTAATGCAATCTGTAAGCCCCTCAATGTCCCATTCAGTGGACTGCAAACAGTCTTTCAGAGCTGCCTCAGCCTCAGAAGACCACTTTCTGAATGAGTGGGTGGTAATGGGTTGTCTCATTACATTGGGTTTGTACTGGGGCTTTAACAGTGTTAAGTTTTGATCAGATATTCCCAGTGGAGGCAAAGGAGTGGCCTCCACAAACTGGAAAAAGGAAGGCAAACAAGAGTCCAATGTCAAATGATTGAAATACCCAGTGATGAGCATGAAGGCTTCAGGATGCTGCATCTTTTAAATTGAAATGTAAATTAAATATGATTTTCACAAATGAGGATATTCACAAATGAGGATGATTTCTATGTTCAAAATAAACCTAAAAGCCTTGTGTGTTCAGGAGTCTGCTTTGGCACACGTGGAGCTGCCCACCACAGTAGAGACGGTCGAAGCTGCCATAAAGAAACACAAAGACTTCACCAACACCATGGAGCTCAACCTGCACCGCATCAAAGCCGTGATCGAGGCTGGAGAGAGTCTGATCAGCCAGAACAACATCTACAGCGAACGCATTCAAGAGCGCATTGATGCACTGGCCAATAGGTACTTACCTCACCCCTTTCCTGTCTGTCCCTAACCCCTCGCCTGTGTGTCCCATGTCTCTCACCTGTGTGTCCCTCACCTTTCACCTGTGTGTCCCCCTCCTCTCACCAGTGTGTCTCTCACCTAGGTGTCCCTCACCTTTCTCCTGTATGTCCCTCACCTTTGTGTCCTGCGTATCTCACCTATGTTTACCTCACCCAAAAAAGATGAATCCAAAAGTGGCACCATTCCAACACACACATTACAAAATCAATAGTTATTTGATTGACAACTAGACTAAATGGTTTGGGTAAATGTGTAATATTAAAACATTTGGATTGTTCTTTCAGGGGCACTCAGAACAGAGAGATGGCGCATTGTTGGCTGGAACGTCTCAACGATCAGTGGGAGCTGCAGAGGTTCCTCCAGGACTGCCATGAGGTAACAGGATTTCTTTCTTTTGTCTTCTCACAGAGCAGGGGTCAGCATCATTAACATTAACAGACAGAACATAACAAGATAATAACATAAAAGTAGTACAGGACAATATACATATCACACAGCAGTCAGTCCATGTTGTTAAAGGGATATGCCACCCCCAGGTCATATTTGGGCATCTCCCCACAGTCCAGAGACTAAAATAAGTGGTGGAAAGCGTTTTTCTGGTCACCCAGCCATTGTCCGAGTCTGTCAGCACTGACCGCTGAGGTATCTGCAGCTACTCCGCGTTAGACTGGAGTCTAACGGCGCCAGAGAAAGATTTCGGCCAAAAGGAATTCATTTGCTCGATGCGTTTCCCAATTACTTTCTGTGTAGTGCGCATTCATATCGAGTGCAAATAAATGTACAAATCAACACGGAGAGCTTGCCTTGGTCATTTTGGGTGGGAACTATTTTCCAGTGCGTAAGAATACAGCCGTATCACGCAGTACGCTGCCAGGGGAATCCCTGTTACGGTGCGTAACAGGGATTCCCCTGGCAGCGTACTGCGTGATACGGCTGGGAAGGGAGTTCCCCTGTTGCGCAGCGTGGTGCGTGCTTCGGCTTTATTGTTCCATTTATTATGAATGCGCACTACACAGAAAGTAATTGGGAAACGCATCGAGCAAATTAATTCCTTTTGGCCGAAATCTTTCTCTGGCGCCGTTAGACTCCAGTCTAACGCGGAGTAACTGCAGATACCACGGCGGTCAGTGCTGACAGACTCGGACAATGGCTGGGTGACCAGGAAAACGCTTTCCACCACTTATTTTAGTCTCTGGACTGTGGGGAGATGCCCAAATTTGACCTGGGGGTGGCATATCCCTTTAAAGCAGACCTATTATGCTTGTGTCAGCTATATACGTAGTTATAATCTATGACACCTTTGGACCATTATGTTATAATTGGAAGTTTTAAATCACAATATTCACCTAATACAACTGAATAAAAGAAATAAGTCTCCTGGCGTTAGTGTTGGAAACTGCGGTTCCCAATGGAAGCTGATATTGCCAAAAACGTCATCACAACAAAGAGTTGCGAAGCTGTTGGCACCTCTGATAGATAGCTGCACATCATGCTAGTGAGCTGTGGATTTTTTTGTTTTTGTTTTTTTCATTTGTACCAAAATGACTATGTGACACTGCCGAATCCTATGTGTATCACAGATTAAGAAAATAAAATTGGAGAATGCAGTAAGTAGAAAGCAGTGGGCATATGCCTGTGGTGCTGAAAACGGGTCTTGAAAATAAGTGCTTAAAGATTACTCACACATGCACAAATCACACCAAATACTGCTTTGGGAGAGTAAATTGTAGCACATCTATAGTGTATGCTAGGAACAAAGGGGGGGAAGTTGCATAGGTGTAAGGTATACGGGTTAAGATGTAAGATTTAAGAGTATAGGGCTAGGACCAGAAGAATAGATTACGTCTCTCTTCAAGATTCAAGATTCAAAGCTTTTATTGTCATATGCACAGTAAAGAAACAAGTTTCCCTGTACAATTAAATTCTTACTGCTGCCCACCCTGGATGCCAAGAGCATGCAGAAAAATTTTAAAAAGATAAATAAGATAAAGAGAAGCAT
Source organism: Paratrypauchen microcephalus (assembly GCA_036785185.1). NCBI lineage: Eukaryota > Metazoa > Chordata > Actinopteri > Gobiiformes > Gobiidae > Paratrypauchen > Paratrypauchen microcephalus. The sequence continues at coordinate 1,626,797 of JAVJIX010000188.1, read as the reverse complement.
GTAAAAAATATAATCAAATAGAAATAATCTTTACAGAATATACACTATGAAAAATATAGGCTAGGTGCTATATATATATTTACAGATAATGTGCAACATTAGTTTTATATGCAACTGTCGGTAGTAAAACGGTGTGCAACATGGTTGATATAGTGCAAACAGACTGGGAGGTGTGTGAGCAGTAAAATACACAAGACAGCATTTACGTTTTAGTGGCTGGTGCCATATATTGAATAGAAAAAGATGTGAACAAACAAATAAGTACACAAAATATTTACAATATATACATCTGCAGTATAAATTAAGATATCGAGTTCAGTGCACTTATGGATAGGTACAATGTTAATCATAAAACAACAGTACGACAATAGCAGCAGCAATGAATGCAAACTCCCAAACAAAAAAAGATAAACAATTGACTAGTGATTTTTTATCCCACAAGGAGTAATGATTTTGCCACGATGATGTGGGCTTAATGTCCAAAGTCCATAAACTGAAAGTCCATGTGAAAATTGCCCATTTGAGTGTAACAGTGATTAGTGATTAGTGATTAGTGATGAGTTGTGATTAGTGTGGGGAATGGACTGGCTGCAATAGCCCCTACCAGACTGTAGAAGCTTTGTTGTAAGTAGGTTCTATTGGGCTTCAGCTCGCCATCGGGTTGGGGTTTTGTACCCTTCTGGGCACACCTGGGGGGTATTCCACGAACACGGCTAAGAGCAAAGCCCGGCTTTATTCGACAGTTCGCCCTAGTATTAGTGAGAGTCCGGTTCCATGACTCTCGCTAACCTTAGTCCCCGCTGAGTTACTGGGGCAACATTGTCGTCGGAGCTAGCCTGGTCGCGGGCAGGCTAAAGACGAGGCTTAATCAGGCTGTGTCGCAGGGAATACGTACCTGACGTAAACAGAGTGTCAAACAAACAGTTCCGCACACCTCCCGCATGACTATCTGTGTTGTCCGAAAACAATATCAGCAAAAAAATAAATTACCTTACGTTCTTGGTTCTTGACAAATCTCCGGTAATTTAAAAATATGCTTTTGAACCGCTGTCTTTACGACATTATCAGATAGAAGAATTCCAGAGCCATCACAGAGAAACACTTTGGTTGAGTGGTTAAGTGCTGCGTCTTTCACATGGGAGTCCCAGGTTCGATTCCTGTTATTGGCGTATTCATGCTCAAGTCAATTATGTGTTATATTTTCACAAATTTACATTTGCCACACATTACACAAATGTGAATGAATTTAACCTAATATCATATCATCATATCATATTCATATCATCATAGAACTTATATCAGCTGGGCCTAACATCACTTTCACTTGACGACATTGACACTTTATATTTTATGTGACATCTCTATCAAAGAATACAGTTACAGGTAAACCTTTACTTTTAAAACAAAATGTAGCCAAATAACAGGCACACTCCATGATGCAACATTTCAATGATTCAACAAATTTGCTTCAGAGATGCTGTGCAAGCCTCTTTAATGAAATCCTATTTATCAATTTCCATCAATAGGCATAAAACAATAAAAGACATTAGGTATGACATTCTGGTGTGAGGCCACTGCTGGAGGACTGCTGAGGGTCAGGCAAGGCACTGCTGGAGGACTGCTGAGGAGGGTCCAAGTGCACGCCATCTTCAGTAACTAGAACACAAACATACTATTAAAATACACAAATGCTTGGATCACAGCTGAGGCAAGCATTAGCCTAGAGAATACCTTGAATATACTCTTCAGGAGAACTCGCAGGAAGGATCTTTGATGGGGTCCCTCCTTCAATTACCTCCACCAGTGGGCGACCCCGGTTTAGGGCCAGTGCCAGCTCCTCTGCAGGTGAAAGGTTTTGAGGGGGGCTCCCACCTCCAGTGGCTTGGTAGCTACTGTTCATTTTAAATTAAATTAAGGTACCATTTCAACAGTATTACTAATTTCACTGAATAATAATATTAATATTAGCCTACTTACCACTCTGCAAAATGTTTTTATGCTTTGTAAAACAGTAAAACAGTCCTCTGCACATTATTCCTGCTCAAAGACAAGATAACACAATTTAACGTATTAGTTGGAGCAAATACTTTTACACAGTAAAAATAAATTACAACTGACAAGACTGCTCTACAAATATATAATATTTATGACATCAACTGTTCTCCCTGAGAATCGAACTCACATGTCCCACATGCCAAACCGTAACATACCCTCTCCCCCACGGACTTGTTTTGACACCGATGGTGAAAAACATACTTAAAAAACTCAACATTCAGCACCGTTATAGGACTTCACTTACGTATTTAAGCGCTTGGCGATCTTCTGCCACGCCATGTCTCTCGTCTTGGTTATTGCAAATGTGTTGTAGAGTTCCAAAAGCAACTTCTGTTCTGATGCGCTGAAATAATCGGCCCGAATCTTCGACATGATGGCGTTTTTGACAGTCACTTGTTCTGGGCTTCTTACGTTCCCCGTGCATGCGTCTAGACCAGGACAGGATAGGTGCGGCTGAAGTTAGCGCTGCTGAGGCGCAGCTGAAATGCGTTAGTGGAACGACTTCAGGCTTTACGCTAAGTTGCCGCTATTTCAGGCGAGGCTTTACCACTTAGGCGCCGCTATGTTTAGCGCCATTCGTGGAATATCCCCCTAGCCTGTAGCAAATAAACAGAACCAGGTCAGTATAAGCAATCGCATAGGCTAATTAGCTATAAGCCAAAGTAGTTAGCTAGCAAGCTTCCGTTAGTTATAGTGTACACATTATCAGAATAAACATTCATAAAATTCAACACAGGCTACTGTGGACTGAACCATTATTGGCCATACTTCACATTAATATACAAATGTACCGCGATTTTCACACACTTTAGCGGGTGCTCATTCAATGATATGTTAAACAAACACAGACTCGCCAATTTCCACGGATTAACCGAGCGCGCGGTCTATAGAGCATTTTCACGTGACGTCATAATCTGGAACTCGGCCATTTTGGGGGCATTTGAAGCAACGCGAACAGTGCATTTATGCCACAAAATGGTCAAGCATTGTGTGGCCCTAGGCTGTCAGAATAGACTAGGGTGACCACTGGCATGAAACAGGAAAGGAGGACACTTGTGTCCAAAAAGGAGGACAAAGGCCCTAAAGTGAGGACACCTTGTTTGTTTGTTTTTTTGTTTTCCCTTGGGGAGTCAGCGTGAGCTGACTGGTCTTTGGCTGGGTTGCCTGTAACTCGCTGTATTGTGTCGGCACCACAAAAACAAACGTTTTTGTGGTGCCGTATCGGTTTGTTAAATGTCGCCCTTTCCTTTCCACCCCTCACAATCCCAAGTTTACATATCCCACCGTTTGCTATGTCAATGTTGTTGTCATCAACTTTATAGTATTTCCAGACCCAGACATACTCGCCAAACATTATAGCGTTCTTATAGCGCTCATTATAGAGCTCTTCTTATCTCCTCTCTGTACTCGCGCTTTGCTCCTCGAGCTGCTTCCGTGTATTTAACCAATATCGTGTCATGCCGCACGCATTGATGTTTCTGTGTGAAGTCTGACTCTGTGCCACCGCATAACCATAGATCTCATCTAGGATATGTTAAAAAATAATAAGAATACTTGCTACTAGCAAGTGTAAATAATGGGTGGGGATTTATGACGATTTATGCAACAGTGGGCGACGAGGGTCCGAAAGGAGGACAAAATGTAAAAAAGGAGGACACGTGACAGACGGCCGGACAGACAGCTCTAAAACCGGACTGTCCGGACGAAATCCGGACGAATGGTCACCCTAGAATAGACTGGTTGTTGCCTCCAGACCTTTAGAACTCTTAAGGTCTTGTGCTTGGGGAGAAGATCAGGTAGTTCACAATGTTGAAAGAGCTTATAGCAGCAGAATCGACAAATCGCCACTGTCACTGAACAAACTTGAATCCATCTCATACGGATCTTCTTGCCCAATTAATTTGAGTTTTTTCATATGACGCTTCTTTTCTTTGGCATCCAACTTATCCCTATACAGCTGGTCAACTGTGTCAGAACTTTTGGATTCCGATGTGGAAGGTTTCTCGCGAAATTTAGATTTTTTTCTGCATGGTTGCTTTATGTAACACATGTAATTTTGAGCGTGTAATCCTCCCAAGATGGCCGCACATCCGGGTAATCGCCCTGTTTTTTCAGGTTCGTGAAAACACTCTATTCACCTTCACCGTCATGATGGTAAGGGCTCCTGCAAGTTAGCATGAGGTATGTTTAAGTACAGATGATGTAATATAAAACGAAAATAGTTAGGTCGATACCTGTGCAGCGGTCCTGTCTCACCTTACTCCCATGTATGAATGGAGGGAGGGAAGCAGGTACCGCGTATGAAGCACTACTGCGCAGATCCGATTGACTGTCTCATTCCCGCAAGTGTTTCTCAAGTGAGTGGTGCGTTTAGTGACCGGCAGTAAAAGGAATATTGTATGTTGATCACAGTTTTGCGTATTTTAACCTGGGTTACAAAATGGTGAGGGGAAAACAACTATAGCATGGTCCAAAGCTCCAAAATGTCAATTTTGCAGAATAGGTTTACTTTAATAAGTTTTATAGACCTGGTTACAAACAGGTTTTTAGGCATGTTCCTTTTACATAAGGGAACTCTTTTCTTTAGTCAGACTCGTTAGATTAACTTGTTAGCTTGTTAGCTTTTCACTGTGTTAGTAGTGGCACATCACCATAAAGATGAGCGACAAATGGTACAAAAGTAATGCATGAGCTCATACTCTGTGTAGTTGTGAAGGGACAGACTGTTCAAAGATGGTCGTGGGCCAGTCACAGTGGACATGCCCATGATCTCACCAGTCTAAGAATCTGTCATTTATATTTAACAGTCAGCTTTTCAAACCAGCTGACTGTTCCATACAGTAGCACAGACTCTACACTAGCTCTATAAAAGGTTAGCTTTAGCACATACTGCATACTAGCTGTACAGAAGAGCAGCATGATATTTTGGCTAACTTCAGACAGATACAATACAAAACAGCCTGATGTGTCCCCCTTAAACACAGCCCTGCGTTAGAACAGCGTGCTCACACTCACTTCTCACAGATGCAAACAGTGACGGACTGGGATAAAGACCGTGGGGGGGAGGCAAAACAGTGGGCTACACACACAAAGCACATCAGGTAACACCGGCAGACGTCAGCCCCATGTATTAAACAACTGCATTAAAATCATGGAAATCAATGCTCAACCCAGCCATAATAAAAAAAGTGTCTTACCTTCATGCCGTTAATAAAGTGCGAAGGTGCCTGCTCTTCTCCGCAACCCGATCGATAATGTCATCTGTGTCCAGGTTCCAGGTTTTGCACATTTTTCGCCCCCGACAGCAGTGCTTTCTTCAATTTTTCCCTCTTTTTCTCCGCTCCCCCCTTGTGTCGTTTAGGGCCTCCTCCTCGTTTCATTTTACGAAACTATAATGCTAAGTATCCGACCGTCCGTCTGTCTCCTCTTCTACTTTGACTAACTTGACCACACGACCGCAATCTTCACCGTTCTATTTCTCATGAAAGTGATTCAATGTTGTGTTCTACTACCTCCAAAAGGTTTAGTATTGTCTTCCGTATAAAGTGTTTTCCACTTCATATGCGAGCGCTACCGATTCTTGGTAGCAACTACTGCTGTGATTGGTCAATTCTTGGTAATTCTTGGTAGCAACTCGGAGAGACATTGGTCAAATCGTGGTAGCGCGAGCTCGACTCACGGCCGGCCGTGGGCTGTTCCATCTCTCTGTCTGCCTGTCCATCTGCAGCATTTCCCATAAGGCAGTGCTTCAGTTGTCACAAACAAATACAAAATACAGATATATTTGTTTTATTTCAAATTGTGCACATTTTTAACATCGTAGGAAGAAATATCCCGGCAAAATAAAATAATGTAATACCTTAAACACATCATCACGGTGCCACCGTCACTGTCATATATATGTAGTTATAAGTGGTATAAATACCGAAGGGCGGACTTTTTAAGACAATGGAGGCAGGTAACAACCGAATACCTAGCGGGTGGGCCGCGGCAATGCGGTTTCGGGGCCGTGGTGGGAATTGTCGGGGCCATGGCCCTTCTGGGATGTGCCCAAATGCCAGACCGCTCAGTCCGTCACTGGATCCAAATCAAAACCACCTCTTTCCTGAAGAAACATCCTGTATTTCCCTGAACCAGAGTAGGTCCAGAACAGACAAGTGTTCCTCCACATGTAGTGCTGTTATTCCACTGACGCTGTCACTCCTTCACAAACACAGAGACGAGACAGGCCCTTCTCCAGCTGCTCACTCCACTGCTCTGCTCAGAACCTGCATTTTGCACAAACTAGGTCTGAAACTAGCTCACCGTTTGATTAAATTACTGCCTGTATTTCTAACTAACATCTAATCATTACAAACAGAGAGCTACAAAAAATGACTTGTTGCTAAAAGTTTTATTTATTTTTTTATTTGTTTGTTTATTTGTTTGTTTGTTTGTTTGTTTGTTTATTTGGGACAGCGTATGTTAACTGACAGACGTGATACAGGTTGAATGTAAACACACCGGATTGTAGCCTAAGGATAATTTCCGTCCGTTGTCCCAAAGGGCTGGGATCACCGGGGGCCAAACAATAAAATATTGCACACTCCATTTGCACAGCTTGCAATATTGCAGTCCAAAATATTGCACACTCCACTCATTGCACAATTCCCAAAATTATGCACTCCATTCATTACATAATTCCCATACATTGCACAGTCTACTCATTACACAGTTTCCATTATTTTGCAATCAATTTGGCCACACATTCAATACATATTTTGCCCATACATACAAAATGCATGATTCACAGAAGATCAATGAAAATCACTATGCAGCTATACATGCAGCGGTTGCTACAGTCTGCTCAGTGATCAGAGTAAAGAACACTACCACTACAACCATGTTTCAAACAGACAGAAGTGAATGAAAAAGGGATTATATGGAGCTAATTTGAAATTATTGTACTTTTGACACGCAATGATTTTAGATTTATTGGCTTGCCTTGATTGCCCTGACCGCACACTGCTCCATAAGATTAATAAAAACGAATAAGTATTTATAATTGAAGTAGCCGAGAGTGAAGAGGCATACTGGAGTTCTAACACAGAAGTTTATTTACATCAGACCCTGCACCCAGAGCACAGAAATGCAATTTCTCTATCAGTAGGGTTCTCAATAACAAGTATATATTATTGTGTGAAATTATGATTATAATATGGAAAAGGGAGAGACAGATTAGGGTGAGAGTGGCTAAAATTGTGCAGATTAGCTGCCTTGCGTTTGTCAGTCTGTGTCAGGGCAGCTGTGACTACAGTAGTAGTGTGGAGTGTATGAATAATGCAATGTAAAGCGCTTTGGGTGAGCATGCCAGTGACTGGTATTAGAACTCGATGAACTCTATGTTTCTAAGTTCCGAGAAAAAATAATGAAAGACAACTCAGTAGCGCCACCTGAACCTTAGATTTTCATTGGGTCAATGGGAGCCCGTACTGGAAAAACATCAACGTAAAACTCTGAAACTCGTCAAGAAAAATAAAATATGTCAGGACACAAAAAATGATATTATGGCCTTGCCCTAATGACAGGAAGTCATATTGGATTAAACCGGTGAATGACAAAAGCACACACTGTCATACTGTTGACATCTCCTCGCACAGTTTTCATCTCAAACAACTTCAATTTGGCTAAAATACACCAATTAAAGATTATCAATTACATTTTGAATATTGATTTGTACTTGTGATGGAGTACAATGTGATTGCCACATGAGTGCAGGTGTGACTATGTCAGAAATAGTCTCATTGGCTTGAATGGAGTAGTAACACTGTATATCTTATTTTGGGGGGAGGGGATGTGTTAGGCTTACTACCATTTGCATTTATGTTGCCATGGCAACGTCTAACATTTGTCATAGAAATGCATGGATTTTGGTTAACTGGTATGAAAAAAAATAGCTAGGTACACCTATTCCACATATCATCCAGAACTAAAAAAGGATATACAGTATCTCCTATACAAGGTAAAGGTGGCCGCAATGCAGCGGTGTTCACTATGCAGGAGGTCGCAAAGGAGGGACAAGAGTCAGAAACTTCGTGGTGGCGTGGGGTGGCGAAGGCCTGAAATGCCGGGTTCGGCTTTAATTATTAATGTATAAATATGTATATATATATATATATATATATTAGGGATGTCAACAATTAATCGACTTACGATTAATTGTCGATCAAGACGTTGGTCGATTAAAATGCATTAATTGCAACTAATCGCTAGAGGAGAGGGCACTACTCTGGAATGTGAACACGAGATGCAAACCCACTCGCGAGAAGGACCATAGCGTTACATCCGCGGCCGGATCTAGAAGCAGTGCAAAATGTTCTCTTGCGAACCCAATTTTTGCGGCTTGGTTCGCTCCGCGTCCTGCTGTCTGCGTGAACATGTGCGCGGCGCGCTGCATGTGCTCCTCCGCTCCGGGCCGTAGCAGGCTCCACGTGAAAGCGTAGTGGAAGCAGCCCGCTGTCCGGCCCGTGTGCCGGTGTGTGTGTGCGACTGTGCGTGTGTGTGAGTGAAATGTTTTCCCCGATCAATTCATTTTTTATCATTTCATATCACGGAGGTTTTACAAAAAACGTCCTCAATTTATTTTCAATAAAGAATGTATTTTGTTATTCAGTACCAATACATTTGCATGCTTTTTACTAAGGAATAATTAATTGAGGAATATATATATTCCTCAATTTTATATATACAGGGGGTCCTCGGGTTACGACGTTGATCCGTTCTTAAGATGCGTCGTAACCCGAATTTCGTCGTAAGCCGGATTTTGCCTTTGATCTTCCAACCAAAGCACCAATAACCTTTCCATCTCAATAATTAGACCACTACGCTGCTTGGTTATCACTGCCGCTTTCATAGGAGCAGATCAGAGCCCACATCAGGTACTTCTGCCCACATTGGGCACGCACATGAGGCCGTCTTCTCCACCCTACAACCACAACAGAGCGTATTCTTCCGCCGTGCGCCGCGCGCCGTGCGCCGTTCGCGTTTGTTTACATCTCTTACCACGCTAAACCGTGTAAGACAGAATGACGCGTAATATATACATATTTTTTTTAATGGGGGCGCGTTCGTAACCACGAAACGTCGTAACCCGAGACCGTCGTAACCCGAGGACCCCCTGTATATATAATTTGTTTTTATATTTTTTTATACTTGTCTTCTGCCTCTCCTGTTTGTGTTTTCAAAAAACATGTATACAGATATTTTTTCTTTTTACATGCATTTTTTATTCCTTTGGTCATCCATGGTTTATCTTCCCTTTTTTGTCGGGAGGTTACTTAACGGCAATTTTTATTATACAATTTTATTACTGCATCTATAAAAGAGTTGTATGCTTGATTGACGTCATTGACATAAACTGCATCCCAACTTTGTGCTTTAAGATCATCATTAAGTCATCATTAAGTGCCTTTAGGGCTTTCATTGATCTAGTTTTACAATATTTCTCGGGGTTTTTTTGTGTTTGTATCTACAAGATGTAAATATGGGTAGATGGTCACTAATGTCAGCTATTAGGACCCCACTGAATACAATATCTTCATTTATATTTGTAAAGATGTTGTCAATAACTGTTGCACTGTAATTCTAGTTGATTTGTGTATTCATGGAAATAAGCCCAGACTATTCATTGAGTTTAAGAAATCAGCTGCTTTTTGGTCCACCTGGTTTCCCAAGTTAATGTTAAAATCTCCACATATAAACTGATTCCTATTTCTATAATTATCAAACATTTTCATTAGTCTTTCAGTTAGTTGTTGGGCCCAAGAGTCTGGTGGTCTCTATACACAGCTTTTTTTCTGTTGCAGATGTAATTTCCACAGTAACAATTTCAATTACATTATTTTCAATTATTGTTATTTCATTTACCATTTTGCAGTTTAAATCAGAATGTATAGATAATGCCACCCCTCCACCTCTTTTGCTCTTCCTATTTACTGAAAAATGCTCATATCTATCCAACTGTACTTCCTGCATGATGTCATCCCTAAACCACATTATAAATATAACACATTAGTACTGGAATTGAGTGGCTGCAGTACCAAAGATCACCACTGTGTGAATTCAACACAAATGCCATGAGAGAATTTTCAGTGAAACAGGGCAACAAATGTGTATCTTCCATTTACTTGCCTTCGCTGCAGACAACATTCTTTCTGCTCTCCAGTTGTAGCATCATTATGTATTAGCCTGTTCCCCAACCCCCCACCATCAGACCCCCAACCCCCCTGTGCTCTGCTCACGTGCTCTTGAGCAGGGCCTTGGTGGGAGGAGCCAGAACATCTTTGTGCTGTTCTGCTTCCATTGCTCCAGCTCCTCCCCTCGCCCTGCTTGAGAGGAGGGAGGAGGAGGACAGCAGGAGAGAGAGAGAGAGAGAGGGAGAGGAGGAGAGCGCGGACACAGAGAAGATAGAGAGGGTGGACCAGCGCAGGCTCAGTCTGAGCTGCCTCCTTCTATTGCCCCATGAAAACAGGCTATCTCATATGAATCTGGATGTTTTTTTGCGTTCTACATCACGTTGTCTGGATCTCCTCATCGGTCATGTGAGCAGAGAGAACATGGTAGTCTGTGGTGGCCCTCGGCTGCAAGAAGAAGCCATGTTGTCCTTTGTATCTTGGTGAACACTGCTAGCTTCCATCGTGGAGCAGGTGCAGGTAAAATGCTAGTGCACTGCGCAAACATGTGACCTGGATTCTGTGGCGTCAGTGCGGAGGTTTCTGGGGCTGTAGTGTTTGGTTTGGTGTGGTGCTCTGCCGTGGTTCAGCATGGTTTGGTCCAGTTTGGCTGTATGGTTTGGTCCAGTTGGGTGCAGTTGGTGGAGGTAGAGAAGGAACAGAGCTGTGTTTGAGGGCCATGTTGTTGCTGCTTGTGGCTTGTTTGCTCCGTCAAACATGTTTCCTGGATACTTGGGAGTGAAGTGATATGAAATATGTTGGTGGTTGGACATGTTTAAATGTATTTCAGTTAGGTTGTCTTAGAGTGTCTCAGTCCCCATGGAGATGTTATTGCTTTGCATGGAATGTTCCACAGTATGACAATCGAGTTATTAAGTGTGATGTCACTTCCGGGCCCAAGACAGGCAGCACTGTTGCTTACAAAAAACACACAAAGATAGAAATCAGCTGTGAAGTTGGTCCCGGATGTGACATCATCTTTATAACTCTCTATACATTTCCATCAAGCATTACTCAGTAAGGTGTTGTTATTGCTAAAACACTTCCTTGAAAAATATACATTCTTACTGTGAGTGAAATTGTCTTTATACAGATACATACAGACCTGTAACCTGACCAGGTGTCATCACCTGCTTGTCTCCATGGAGAAGTTGAAAAATACTACTGTGGAGCATTCCAAGGAAAGCAACAGTAATAATAAATATAGCTGCAAGCAGCAATGTGGGGCAAAGCACCAAAGGTTCATGTAGGCCTCAGCATGTAGGCCTCATGCAGGGTCTGACAGGGTCTAACAGGGTCTGACAGGGTCTAACAGGGTCTAACAGAGTCTGACAGGGTCTAACAGGGTTTAACAGGGTCTAACAGGGTCTAACAGGGTCTGACAGGGTCTAACAGGGTTTACCAGGGTCTAACAGGGTCTGATAGGGTCTGACAGGGTCTGTTCTGACAGGGTTAGACCCTGTCAGAACAGACACATCAAAGACAGATCAAAGGTTGCTAGGTGTGTTGCTAGGCAATTGACAAATTCCTGCAACTTTGACATGCTGGTGCCACTAGACGGTTGGGGCTGGGGGCCTATAAATTGCTGTGGGTAATGAGGAGACTGGCTGGAATGTGCATGCAAAATTTCACAACTTTTTACCAGACAGTTCTAGGGGTTGCCATAGACTCCCATTGAAGAAAAAATATAAAATAATAATAAGAAATATAGCTGCAAGCAGCAATGTGGGGGCCAAGCACCGTTTGACAGGGTCTAACAAGGTCTGACAGGATCTAACAGAGTCTGACAGGGTCTGACAGGGTCAGGGTCTAACCCTGTCAGAACAGACACATCAAAGACAGATCAAAGGTTGCTAGGTGCGTTTCTAGGCAATTGACAAATTTCTGCAAATTTGACCTGCTGGTGCCGCTAGACGGTTGGGGCTGGGGGCCTATAAATCGCTGGGGGTAATGAGGAGACTGGCTGGAATGTGCATGCAAAATTTCACAACTTTTTACCAGACGGTTCTAGGGGTTGCCATAGACTCCCATGGTGAAAGGAATAAAGAATAATAATAACAATCAGGAGACCAGAACATCAAAGGAAAGATCAAAGGGTTGCTAGGCAACTTCGCTAGGCAACTTTGCTAGGTAATGCAGAGCAAACACTATAACACTATAGGGTGCCTAGCACCTTCGGTGCTTTTCCTCTAAATAATACATAACACTTGTATAGCACTTTTCATGACACTCAAAGACGCTTCACAAAGATCAAGACAGACACAAACACAAATGAACAAAACAGATAAACAGGAGATGCAGTTATTTAAGGACAGTTTTGAACAGGTGAGTTTTTAGGGCTTTTTTGAAGATGGGGAGTGTAGAGGAGTCTCTGATGTGTTTGGGGAGTTCCAGAGGGTGGGGGCAGCAGCGGAGAAGGCCCTCTCCCCCCAGGTCTTATGTTTAGTCCTGGTGGGGGGAGACAGGAGGTCAGCGTCAGCTGAGTGCACGGGCAGGGGTGTAGTGGTGGAGGAGCTCAGAGAGGTAGGTGGGTCCAGGTTATGGACTGACTTGTACACAGTGGTGAGGAGCTTGAATTGGATGCAATGAGGGATGTGGAGCCAGCCAGTCAGAGGAGACTGAGGAGCTGTCAATGGAGAGTGTTTAGGGCCAGTATTTCTGTTTGAGTTTGAGGAAGTTTGATTGGAGCCAGGATTTTAATTCGGAGATGCAGTTTGTGAGTGTGGAGTGTGTGGCCGGGGTTTTGGATTTGGTGAACAGGTAAAGTTGGATGTCATCTGCAAAACATTCGTTCGTTCATTCATTCATTTTCATCCGCTTTTTTCGAGTCTTCAGGTCACGGGGGCAGCAGTCCATACAGATCTCAGCCCAGATCTCAGTGTACCAGCCCTCATGGATCCTCCTGTGTGTGGTGGGGCCATGGGAGGATGGCCACACGTCGCTTGACACAGCCTTGCATCTTCTGTCATGGGGGCTACCAGTGTACACATACAGATACTGATACAGTGCATGCACTGGATCAGTGGACAGGCGCTCTATCAACTGAGCTACTGCCACCCCCTGCAAAACAGTGGAAGTGAATACTGTATAACCATTCGCGATTCTGAGGGGCAGGTGAGGGGTTGGGGCTGAGAATTGTAGACACTGTTGCCCTACACTGGGCACACACTTTGCACCAAGAAGGACTATGCAATTAATTTAATTTTCATCAAATCAAGATCCAATCATTTCTAATGGTCAATGATTGGTTTAGATAAATTTTTCATGAAGAGAGCCTCTGTCAGTAAAAGCATGTGCATATATATATATATATATATACTGTATATATATATATATATATATATATATATATATAGAGAGAGAGAGAGAGAGAGAGGAGAGAGAGAGAGAGCAGGTCAAGGAACCAAATTATGCGAACAAGAGCTATGAGACGTTCAGGGGTGTCTTGTAATTTAGCATTAGGATTGAAACAGTGCTGCTGTAATTGTTAATAAAAACAACATGTACATACTTACATACCACACTTTTGACAGAAACATAAGCCACATTTACGTTGACCATTTGATTATCAGACACGAGGAACTGTGTTACTCATTGTGATTTGCTCTCTGCAGCACAAATAAACATTGAAGCAGAGGTGTGGACTCGAGTTATGTGACTTCGACTCGAGTCAGACTCGAGTCACGAATTTGATAACTTTAGACTCGACTCGACAAAATGTACAAACACTTGCAACTCGACTTGGACTTCAATATCAATAACTCGTGACTTCACTTGGACTTAGGCCTTTTGACTTGTGATGACTTGCTACGTCCAATGAAAAAAAAAAACTCTAAAAATATGTTGATAAGGACCGCACTCGTACTTGTGAATCTGCAAAAATGTATGCAAAGAGCATGTGTAACATGTTTTTCCTTTCATTTTTTTCTAATGTTATTTGATATGGTGTAAAAAGGTAAAATGAATTACAGATCTTGCAGACATTATATGATTTGTAGAAAAGGGGACTCGAAATTACTCGAAACTAAAATGCTAGGACTTTGGACTCGACTTGAGACTTGTGAGCTTTGACTTCGGACTTGACTCGGGACTTCACTCAGACTTGAGTGCAAAAGACTTAGACTTACTTGGGACTTGCCCAGCAATGACTTTGTCCCACCTCTGCATTGAAGTTCCAGTACTTTTTACTTTCACTTTAACAGTGGGTGGAGGGGCTGTAGTTTTTCATCTCTGCTGCTGTAAAACAAGTGAGTAAATGTATACACACCTCTAAAATTTCCTGACTGTTGTTACCCTGCAGTAAAATGCCTCCCCTAGTCTGCTCCTAATGTAAATCAGATTGTGCTGTTACATGTAGCAGGTATCCCAATAATATCAGCTTCTCCACATGTGTTATTGGGACCTGGGACCAGTTCTCCCATTTCAGAATCCGCTTCCACTGATGAGTCCCTAAGCAGCTGGAGGACTGATTGTGTGATAATGCTGATGTCCCCGTGTTTCTTGTCTTGCTGGGGGAATGGGCAGGTCTCATGTCTCTTGTCTCTCTGCAGCTGGGGGACTGGGTGTGTGAGAAGATGCTGATGGCAAGGGACAACAGCAGAGATGAGACCCAGAAACTGCATAAGAAATGGCTGAAGCAGCAGGCCTTCATGGCCGAGCTCGCCCAGAACCGAGAGTGGCTGGACAAGATCGAGAAGGTGAGTGACAGAGGGACACTAAAGAGGGGGACACGTGTCAGTGTTACCACTGTGTAAGGGCCCTAAAATGGAGTTGGGTGAATTTTTAAAATATTTTAAAATATTACACTATTTTCTGATCAATGTTATTATTGTTTCCTAATCACAAACATACCAGGAGTTGTATTTTGTGTAAAAGTTTTAACACACAAACACTGCATATTTATATATATTTACAGAAAACGCCCTGTTCCACCTTGTGATGAAGTGTGGTATTTTTAAACTCGACACACCTTCACTAGAATCATTTGGTTCATTTCAGTTCCAGAATTGCTCATCTCTATGGAACTAAAGGTAAAAGGAGCTGTAAACTACTGCCTCAAGGTGGAACAGAGCATTTTAAGCTTTGGAGATGTTGACACACTAATAATAAAGGGTTACTTAAACATGTGTGAATAAAACAAAACACTCAAACACAAAAAAAAGTGTTTTTGAGGAGGTAACAATATGGCTAAAAGCTCACGAGAGTCAATTTTGCATAATATATAATGATAAAAGATGATTTTTCTACATTTTTTCAGAATGCATATTAGTATTAATAGGCACTAAACACAGCTTTTACTTGACTAAATGTGTCAGGGAGCACTGGCAGTCTGAAAGACATTGTGTTCACAGGCTGATTTAAAGTCTTTTTTATGTTCATATTGAAAGCCAGTTATTTCTTTAGGGTCAAATCATGATCTCTTTAGAGTGGACTATTTTGATAACAGTATTTGCCATATCAGCCAGACTGAATTATGCATTGCCCTAAAGTTCCTAAATCTACAGTCCACTTCCTGCACATCAGCTGAGCGGAGAGCGCCCCCTCTGGCTCAGGAGATTCCTGTCTCTCTATGGGAGCCTGTGAGAAAACTGCTGGAGAAGTGTGGTAAAGAGGAGGGGCTTAGCTGGGCCCCACAGTGATGTTGGCCACCAGGCAACCTCCAATCACAGCTCAGAGTGGCCCTGTGTGCTACTCTCATGTGTGAAGGTCTCCTCTCCATGTTTCCACTGTTATCAGGGCTGGCCTGGGCTGGCCTGGGTTGGCCTGGGCTGGCCTGGGCTGGCACTGAGCTCTAACTCTGAGCTCTGACTTTGAGCGCTGACACCGACTTCATCAATCCCACCGGCTGGTTAGCTCAACTGGTAAGTCATGGACTTTCCCCCTGGAGGTTGTAGGTTCAAACCCCCCCTGGGCAATGAGCTAACCAGTGTGGGTCCTTGGGCAAGACCCTTCACGGTACTG
Source organism: Paratrypauchen microcephalus (assembly GCA_036785185.1). Lineage (NCBI taxonomy): Eukaryota > Metazoa > Chordata > Actinopteri > Gobiiformes > Gobiidae > Paratrypauchen > Paratrypauchen microcephalus. Next base: position 1,610,571 of record JAVJIX010000188.1, on the reverse strand, counting down.
CCCCCCGGGCGCCGAAAAAGATGGCTGCTCACTGCTCCTGAAAAAGGATGGGTCAAATGCAGAAGTCAAATTTCTCCCGTGTGTCAATGTGTGTCATTGTGTGTGAGACCAATAAAGGCTAAAAGCCCCAAGCTTAATCAATAGCTCTCCTCTTGTCAGTGAGGACCTGTCTTCTGCTGCATTTACTCTGAAGAGCAGTCACTTACACACTCTGGGATTTCTGGAACCAGTCAAAAATAACACCCTATGCAGGTGCTTAGAGTTTGTTGGTTCCTTGTGTAGATGCATACACACCCATAATTAAATGTTGTTGACATTGGTGTCAGCCTAAAGTTGTGGTTGGCTGAGGAGTATGAGGGACGGGGGAGTCTGAAGGTGTCGGGGAACAGGTGTGGGGGTGGGTCCCAACACAACCAATGAAAGTCTATGTGTGTGTGTGCGTGTGTGTCTGTGCGTGTGTGCGTGCGTGTGTGTGTGTGCACGTGTGTGTCCGCGTGCGTGTGTGTGTGTGTGTGTGTGTGCGCATGTGTGTGTGTGTGCGCATGTGTGTGTGTGTGCGTGTGTGCGTGCGTGTGTGTGCACGTGTGTGTGTGTCCGCGCATGTGTGTGTGTTTGTCCGCGTGCGTGTGTGTGTGTGTGTGTGTGTGTGCGCGCATGTGTGTGTGTTTGTGTGCGCATATGTGTATGTGTGTGCGCGTGTGTGTGCATGCGCGTGTGTGTGTGTCCGCGCGTGTGTGTGCATACACGCGTGTGTGTGTGTGCATGTGTGTATGTATGTGTGTGTGTTTGTGTGCGCGCATGTGTGTCCGCGCGTGTGTGTGCGTGTGTGTGTGCATGTGTGTATGTATGTGTGTGTGTGTGTGTTTGTGTGCGCGCATGTATGTGTGTGTGTGCGCGCATGTGTGTGCGTGTGTGTGTGTGTGCGTGCGTGTGTGTTTGTGTGTGCGCATGTGTGTGTGTGTGCGTGCGTGCGTGTGTGTGCGCACATGTGTGTGTGTGTTTGTGTGTGTTTGTGTGCGCGCGTGTGTGCGCGCATGTGTGTGTGTGTGTGCGTGCGTGTGTGTGCATGTGTGTGTGTGCGTGTGTGTGTGCGTGCGTGTGTGTTTGTGTGTGTTTGTGTGCGCACATGTGTGTGTACGTGTGTGTGTGTGTGCGTGTGTTTGTGTGCGCGTGTGTGTGTGTGTGCGCGTGTGCGCGTGTGTGTGCGTGTGTGTGTGTGTGTGTGTGTGTGTGCGCAGCCAGTCAGACTCAATGCCTGAGTCTGATTGGCTGAAGCATCAGAACAGTGGAACAAGCTGAGAAATCAAACTTTTGCTGAATGTGGTTTAGAGAAAAGCAGAGAGATCTTTCCCTCCACAATTGCACAATGTACATCTGTCTATTTTAGATATGGAACATGAACAATGGGAATAACTGAGGCTTATGATTGCTGTTGTGTGCTTGTGCGCAGGAGGGCCATCAGCTGATGCAGGAGAAGCCAGAGCTGAGCGCGGGCGTGCAGAGGAAGCTGGAGGAGATGAGAGAGTGCTGGCAGGAGCTGGAGAGCACCACACAGGCCCGGGCCAGGCAGTTGTTTGAGGCCAACAAGGCTGAGCTCCTGGTGCAGAGCTACGAGAGCCTGGACCACCGCCTGGGACAGCTGGAGGAGCAGCTGGCCTACGTGGACCAGGGACAGGACCTGACCAGCGTCAACAAGCAGCTCAAGAAGCTACAGGTACATGGCCAGTTGGTAGTGCTCCTGACAGGTGCTACTCAAAGGGTGCTTCTGACAGGGTGTTCCTCACAGGTTGTTCCTCACAGATGCCTCTGACGGTGTTCCTCACAGGTTGTTCCTCACAGATGCTTCGGACAGGGTGCTATAGATCCTGTCTGATGATTATTAAAACTATATTACTCAATCCCAAATCTGTTCAAAGACACTTTTAGCATATGGCTTTATTCGGTAACAGTTTTAGAGTTGTCCATAACCTTGAACATTGTAAATAGAACCGTTTGAATGTGCTCTTCTCACATTTGTCCTTGCTGGGCTGCCGTATACAATCATCATTTCACTGTATTTTCATGTCTGAGGTGATGTTTATTTTTGCTCTGATTTTATTCCCAGTGTTTCAGCTCATTTGTGTGATGTTTCTGTTTCAGTTTTCTTTGTTTTGATGCTTCTTAGAAAGTCATCTGCACTCATGTCCACCCATCCCACGCTCGCAGTGAAGGTAGAGGGCTCCTCGGCTCTGCTCCACAGCATGATGCTTTTGCTTCTTTAGCACGGCTTTGGTGCACTGCCCCCTGCTGACCAGGGTACAGTACTGTGCACCGCCTGCTCTCAGGCCAGGACCTTGTGCTCACGGTTTCTCACATATCACACGCTTCACTGTCATAATGGTCATCATGCAACTGTGTCATAGAATTATAAAACAAATCCAACTGCACACAGGAAATGTAGTATGCTTTTTTTTTGAAAAATTTAAATCATGCTCCGATCTTCTAGTATAAAGTATCACTCATTTTCAACATTTAAAGGGCTCATATTACGCTATTTTCAGATCTGTGTTATAATGTTGTTTCCTCATCACAACTACATACAACACACACACAAATCCTGCATATTTAGGCTCTTCTCTCAAACAAAGCACTCTGTTTAATCTTGTGACGCCATGTGATAATACAACATGACCAAACGAGTTACTAGAATCATTTGAATGATTTCAGCCTTGGAATTGCCTTTCTCTACTAAAAGGTAAAAGATGACATGACAACAATTTATGACATCACAAGATGAACCAGAGACAGACGTAGACAGACTTAATAACAAGGGTTACTCAAACATGTGTGAATGAAACAAAACACAGCTCCAAGTATGTTTTGATGAGGTAACAACATGAGCTTAAAGCTCACAAGAATCCATTTTGCGAAATATAGGCCTTTCAAGAAACAATATTTTATACTTTGTGTGTGTTTGGGATTGGAATCAGCAGGCCTTCTTGTAGTTTGCACATTTTTGCAGTTTTAAATTGTATTTTAGGACAGCTTAGAAAGAAAAAAAAAAGTTTGTTAATCTATATTCTACCTGTATTAAATATATCCTAATTGCATTCTCTGGTTCTGTCCCCCGGCCGTGTGTCACATGGCAGGGCATGGAGAGCCAAGTGGAGCAGTGGTGCCTGGAGGCTGGTCAGCTGCAGAGCCAGACATGTTCCCTCCCCGAGCAGGGCCACACCAAAGGCAGCGTGGAGCAGCGGCAGGCGGCTGTGGAGGCCCGTATGGTTCGCCTCATCCAGCCGCTCAAGGAGAGACGCCGCCTCCTACTGGCCTCCAAAGAACTGCACCAAGTGGGCCGTGACCTTGAGGATGAGATTGTGAGTTTCATCCTGACTTCTCAAAGCCCTTTAGGCAGCACAATGACATAGGACTGTAGTCAACTAAAGAAATTAAAGAAGGGAAAATGCTATGTTCTATCAACTAAAAAGGAGGCACAGTAAAAGCTCTCAAAACTATTATGTATCTCCATATATCATTTTTATGCAGAAATTATTACTAGGAAACAATGCATTTATATATAAAAGACTGATAGAACTCATGATTCATTTCCAAATCTTCAACCAGCTCTCAATATTTTCTCTCCTCTGCTGCTATTCTATACATATCCTTAAAAAAAATAACACAGTATGGTCGACTAAGACAACATCGACCAATTAATCGCTTGAACGGTATAGAACCAACAGTCCTACAATGATACAAGTCCTACTGGTGGTCACAGTAGTAACATGCTCTTAGTCCTGTTTAGCAACACAGAGCACCACTGGATGATGTTCATATATAAAAATGTATGTGCACTGCTCAATCTCAGCGTACCAGGAGCAGTCAGGGATCAAAGCAATGCCTGAAATGAAACACCAAAAATATTAATGTTTCAAGTGGCCTTAAACACAGAGTAACGCCATGAAGTCTGAGGCTGTTGTCCAGAGATCAGAGTGATCCCTCATATTCAGAACTCATTTATACATTTGCGTCCTCTCATGTGAGGCTGGGAAAACATATTTTCACATTAGTTTGAAAAGTGAGAGGTGCCGTACACACTGGAGCATTAGTCAGACTGTGATCATGGCACTGTAATGGTGCTGCTCATGAGGACTGTTCTCTCTTCATATGTCTGATGTGTCTGATGTGTGTGTTGCAGCTGTGGGTACAAGAGCGCCTCCCTCTGGCCATGTCTCAGGAGCACGGAGGCAGTCTGCAGGCAGTGCAACAGCTCATGAAAAAGAACCAGGTGCTGTGCCGCACACAGATCCCTCTAGGCTGCCTGTGTAGAGGTGTGTTTAACGTGTCATGTGTTTGTGCAGACCCTGCAGAGGGAGCTGGAGGGCCACCGTAGCAGAGTGGACGATGTGTTGGAGCGGGCAGCGGTCATTGCCTCTCTACGGAGCCCCCAGGCAGACAGCGCCAGGGCCGGTCTCGAGCAGCTGTCCCAGCTTTGGACTTTGCTGTGGGCAGAGGCGGAGCGCAGGCAGCTGGTGCTGGATGCCATGTACCAAGCACAGCAATACTACTTTGATACAGCCGAGGTGGAGGCTTGGCTCAGCGAACAGGAGCTGTACATGATGAATGAGGAGAAGGGCAAGGTGCTCCTCTGCTCACACAGCTTATACAAACATGTCCATACACACATGTGTTCACACAGAGCTTACATAAATATGTCCACACATACTGTATGTGAATGTGCCTTGTGTCCAGGATGAGCCCAGTACCCTGCAGCTGCTCAAGAAGCACCTGGTCCTGGAGCAGACCATTGAGGATTACGCCGAGACCATCGGACTGCTGTCCCAGCAGTGCAGGCAGCTGCTGGAGATGGGACACCCGGACTGGTGCGCACCCACACACCTCATATTACTATTAATATTCTGTGTAGTTGGCCCAGTGCCCTGACATGTTGTGCTCTTGGTGTAGTGAGCACATCAGTAAGCGGCAGGCACAGGTGGACCGTCTTTACGTGTCTCTGAAGGACCTGGTGGAGGAGAGGAAGAGCCGCCTGGAGCAGCAGTACTGGCTCTACCAGCTCAACCGCGAGGTGGATGAGCTGGAGCAGTGGATCGCTCAGAGGGAGGTGGTAGCCAGTTCCCCAGAGCTGGGCCAGGACTACGAGCACGTCACTGTGAGATATGACTATGTGCAGAATGTTTATGACAACAATTTAGACACTCCATGATGTATGTCTGGCACCTCTAGTTTTGATAAAACTTCTAGCCAGATAAAATAACAACCATTGCCACATGAACCACCCAGACACACATAATTTGCATTAGCATCTCTTCCACATATGCTCATGTTTACCAAAGTGTGCCATCACTCTGAAAACTTATTCTGTTTGAGCAGGTGTTACAGGAAAAGTTCACTGCCTTTGCTTCTGAGACGGGCAGTACTGGGCTGGAGCGCGTGTCTGCGGTGAACCAGATGGTGGACGAGCTGATCGACTATGGGCATGCGGAGGCAGCCACTATCGCAGAGTGGAAGGATGCGGTGAATGAGGCCTGGGCCGATCTGCTGGAGCTGATGGAGACACGTGCTCAGATGCTGTCCGCCTCACACCAGCTGCACAAGTTCTTCTCTGACTGCAGAGAGGTAAGACACATACACATGCACACTGCTGGGTTTCCATGCTTCTTGGGGCATTACATTCATTTACCTGTGAGAGATCCTAAGTGCATATGACAGATTTTGATGACATTCTTGGGGGGATTCGTTTTTACTGACGTCCTCACTCTGCCCCCATCCTGTGCAGGTTCTAAACCAGATCTCAGATAAACACCGGCGGCTCCCAGAGGTCCAGGCACGACAGGGCACCAACAGTAGCACCCTGCAGAGACTGCTGCACACATTTGAGCAGGACATCCAGCTGCTGGTCACACAGGTGCACACACATACTCATGCACATTTTCACACACACACACATGTGAACAGGACGTACAGCACCTAGTCATACATGTACGCACACATGCACACACATACTTGAGCAGGACATGGAGCACCTGGTCAAACAACACACATACACATGAACACAACCCCTAAGGGACCAGCCACGAAAAAGCCTTATTGTGAAAAGCTCAGCTCAAGCAGTATGGTTCAAATTATCAGAAACATAACTCCTGTGTATTATTATCAAATGTACAAGAATGATGACTTGTGTGGCAGGTTCGGCAGGTGCAGGAGAACGCAGCCCAGCTCCGGGCCGTATATGCAGGAGAGAAAGCAGAGGCCATTGCGTGTCGGGAGCATGAGGTGATGATGTGCTGGAAGGAGCTGCTGAGCTGCTGTGAGGAGTGCCGTGTGCACATCACCACTGAGGCAGACAAACTGCGCTTCTTCAGCCTGGTGAAGGATCAGCTCATGTGGATGGACTCCATCATCTTCCAGATTGGCACGGGAGAAAAGCCCAGGTATACACACTCCACCTGCTCTACTTTGTTTTTATGGAGCCTTGCCTTACTGTGGCCCCTGCATGTAAGTGAGCTGAACACTGTGTGCCTGCAGGGATGTGTCCTCTGTGGAGGTCCTCATGAACTATCACCAGAGCCTGAAGAGTGAGGTGGAAGCACGTAGAAACAGCATGGTAGAGTGTGTGGAAATGGGCAAGACCCTGCTGGCCGCTCGCAATCCTGCAGCCCCAGAGGTAAGATCTGACCACTCTTCATTACACCTCTGGTATGGATGCAGTTTTAAACATGTGATATCTTCAGATCAAGGAGAAACTGGACAAGGTGCTTTCTAAGCAGCACGAGCTCTCAGAGAAGTGGGACAAACATTGGGAGGCGCTACAGCAGTGTGAGTAATCCTCCTCTCTCTTACCTACTGCGGTATTCTGGTTCTAATAGACAGGTTTCATCCCACAGTGTTGGAGGTGCACCAGTTTGCCCAGGAGGCAGTGGTGGCAGAGGCTTGGCTCACTGCACAGGAGCCTCTCCTGAACAGCTCTGAGCTGGGCACCAGTGTGGACGAGGTGGAGCAACTGATCCGGCGTCATGAGGCCTTCCGTAAAGCAGCTGCTAGCTGGGAGGAGCGCTTTAGCTCTCTGCGCCGCCTCACCTCTGTAAGACCCACCCACAGCTCCCTCTGTGCAGATCTAAACACAAGCTTCATTCTCTCTCTGTGCTCTGTGTGCAGGTAGAGAAACTGAAGGCAGAGCAGGGGAAACTCCCACCCACACCCTTGCTAGGTCGGAAGGTCTTCCTAGAGCCCCAGGATCCTCCAGGCCAGCCCCCCATGTCTCCTGTCATGAGACAGACCATCTACGAGCAGATGGAGCCCAGCTCTCCCCCTTCTCCTGCTGGGCACTGCCTCTCTTCTGTGGTTCCTAACTACAGCCCTGTGATGAACTGTTACCGTGGCACCTTTGACCTCCAGCAGAGTGGGGCTGTGGTGGGCGTGGCTGCTGGAGTGGGCCAGCCAACTCTATCATCTATTGCTTCCATTGCAACTGCAGCCATGCTGGTGTCAGCCAATCAGGTGCGGGAAGGCGCCAGTGCTGTCAGAAGCAAAGCTTCAAAAGCTTTGAGCCCTCCCCAGATTGGGCAAGCTCCTGAGGAGCCAGAGCCCAAGTCACAGTACCTACGGCAGCCAAAGATCAAGCACCTGGATGATGTTGTGACCCCACTGTTGGTGGCCAGTCGCCTGGAGAAGTCTCGTGAGAGAGGGCGCGAGAGGGAGTCGGGCCCAGACAGAGACGTCAACATCATGGCTGAAGTGGTGCTACAAGACCCCTGTCGAGAAAGGCTGCACAGTGAACCCACCAGAGGACCCAGGGGGTCTCGGACAGAAGTCCCAGGCCATGCCCAGCCCCAGGCCTACCACAAAGAACACAAGATGGATCGCCCCCTGTCCAGCGAGCAGTTGATCCAGGCCCGCAGAGACGAGTTGCCACAGGAGGTGTGGAGAGAGCAGGAACGCAGGCGCACTCTTGAGAGGCAGACGTCCAGTGAACACGAGGGCCCAGGAGGCCATGAGGCCCGGCGCAGAGAGAGAGATCGGCATAAGCCAGAGCATCAGGAGTCTAGTGAGCCGGACAGGGAGCAGTCTGACCGCCGTTCAGCCGGAGGGTCAGTGTGCCAAGTAGTACTGGACAAACATTACCATACACCCCACTACATCTGCTTTGTGTTTTGTTCAGGGAGAAGAGGACTACCATGGCTGAGATAGTAGAGCAGATCCAGGAGAGAGAAGCAGCTCAGGTGAGGGCTGAGTCTGTGCTAAGACTGGAGGTGCTGCTCTGGTAAGGTTGATGATAACGTGTTTGGTGTTTCCAGGCCCGGGGGGAGATGCCTCGCCTGTCTAATGGTCTCCCGGAAAAGTCTTCTCGCCCCGAACGCCCACGAGCTCGGGACAGGCCTAAACCTCGACGCCGACCCAGACCTAAAGAGGGAGGGGAGCCCAGCAGGAGGTCTAGGTCTGCCCCGGCTCAGAACCCGGCTACACTCCAGCCTCCCACACACACAGCCCATCAGGAGGGTTTTTTGTTCCGCAAGCTGGACATTGAGAGCATGAAGAAGAGCACCAACAGGTGGGTGTCTTGCATGTAGATGGCTATGTGCCTGCGATGTAGACCCAGTCAAATAGTATGATCACCAGAGTGGCCAGTTGGACCCACCCTGAACACCTAACATGGTACTATTTGAATCCTGCTGGGCAGAGGCTGCTGATGCATGCAATGCTACTCCTGGAGTTGTGAATGGAACGATGCAGGCTCATCACTGCCCCCTGGTGTGTGAACCTGTGCAGGTCACCGGGATGTGGACCCAGGCATCTGGGAGCCCATCACTGTACTGCTGCTTTACATTGCAACACACCTGTCTACACTTGCTGCTTCTATGAAAACAGTGAAATAATCATCTACGATTTGCAAATGACCACAGATCTAGAGTTAGAACCCGTGAGTCCAGTTTAGTTCAGTTCAGCTCCCTCCCTCACAATAGCCAGCCTTACACTGTCTCTGTGTGTCTATAGCATTGATTGTGCAACTTGAGATATTCAGTGTTTTTAGCAACTACATTCTCGGTTTACCCCACCAACCTAAACATGCGCCATAGGTAAAATTCTCTAGCTTAGGGCCTGACCAAGCCTAAATAACAAAACAAAATTATGGGGATGGTCCCTGGGTCAAATATACAAACAACTTCTCCTGTGCGAGATGAATAAAGGTCAATCTTCTAATCCTTGACCACTGTAAGGCGCTTTGTGCTACAATTTTGTATGAAAAGCGCTTTATAAATATTGTTTGATTTGATTTGATTTGATTTGATTCTACTAATGTAGAAACATAGGAACTTTCAGGTTCTGCAAGGGTTATTACATAATATATTATGTATATTTTACAGCTTTTTATTTGAAAATACAATAGGATTGGAGTCATTAGCATGTATCGTCTATTTTATTGTCAGATAAATATATTGGGAACACTGAGAGTATGGCCAAAGCCTGGATAAGAGACCCCTTCTCTGATACAGGCCTAAAACAGCATGTGCAGCGGTTGCATGTTGGATTGGTGAGCCAAAATCTAATGGAGAGCTAGATTAGCTGCATGAGCCTGTAGAGCTCTTACCCAGCCCAGCGCTGATCTGGGGCTATATGGTGCTCATCATCTGCTCCTCTGGATGAGTGAGCACAGTGCAATGTGGCTCAGGCACAGGACTGAGGGGACAGGACTGAGGGGACAGGACTGAGTGGACATGCCTCAGTGGATATGCCTCAGTGTACATGACAGAGTGGACATGATAGTGTAGACATGTGTAAGGAGCCATGAGTTAATACGACTGGGGGGGCCTAACTGAAGGGGCATGACTGGGTAAGTGGAGATGAGTGGATATGAAAAGGTAACATTACTGTGTACTGGCCTGGCCGTTCCTCTGTCAGCACTGCTCCTCCTCCACAGTAAAGAACCCTGTCTGCCCATGTCTCAGTCCAGTGTGCTACAATATCAATAAAATACTGAAACCAATAACATAAAGATATTACATATGGAAAGTTTATTGGTGTGACCTCTTATACATCACATTGGAAGCTAATGGCCACTTCTTGGACAATTATAGTGAAAGTGAAAGTTTTAGAATTTATCAGACTAATGCACAGGAAGCAGGCTACAGAAGAACATGTGGTCTTTACATAGACACCACATGAGTGCATTCATGATGTTCAGCCCTTGGACAGAACATGGCTACAGACCGGGTATGCCTGTGGAGTCCCAGCCCACTGCATGTTTTCTGGGTGTCATTCAGTGCTCCTGCTGGGGTCCGCACTGGGATTAAGGCTGGGGTTGGGTCACGATTAGGGTTAGGGCTGGGGTCAAGATTGGTGTTAGGGCTAGAGTCACAGCTGGGGTCAGGGTGGGGTCATGACTGGGATTACATCTGGGGTCAGGACTGGGGTCAGGGATGGGTTTAGGTATGAATAGTTGATCATTTGAGTCGCAGTTGCAGATTTAGATGAGTATGAATAGGGTTATGTTTCTGTCACTAACAGCAAGGTGGGGTGTCCCTTTGGGACAATAGATGGAAATGAGTCTTTGGCTATAATCTGATGTATTTACATTCATGTTGTATCATGTCTGTCAGTTAAGATGCACTGTCCCAATCAAATGAATAAATAAATAAGTAAATAAATGTGCCGGGGCAGTGGGAGGACAGAGTGATGCCCATGTGTGAATGACTTGTCAAGGTTGCATGCACTGACCTGAGCATTTGTTCATATGGGATTTAACCAATTGTGTGGTGTGTTGTGTCCTCTCCTGTGCACACTGCGGGCTGTCCCTCGGCTCCTCTTTAAGGTAAGTGTGGTGTCCCCGTCTTCTCTGTCCTTCCCCGTCTGTCCCTGCCTGTCTCTGTCTCCATCCGTGTATGTGTCGTGGTGTTCCAGTGTTGTGGCCGCGGCCCATGGCACCTGTCTGCTAGGCTCAGGTGAGTGTTGTCTCACAGGTAGCCCTGGCCCTGACCCCACCCTCTCTCCTCTCACAGCAGGTCCTGGGTGAACCTGTACTGCGTGCTCAATAAAGGCGAGCTGGGCTTCTACAAGGATGCCAAGAGCACTAGCACGCCTTACAACAACGAGGCTACCCTTAGCCTGGGCCACTGCCAATGTGATGTCACCAACGGCTACAAGAAGAAGAAGAACGTTTTCACGCTCAAGTGAGACACAGGCCCATGAGCTTTTAGGAAGGAATAATGCATATATGCTATGCTCATTTATTACATTATTTAAAGATCCCATGACATGGTACTTCTTGATGCTTTTATATGGTGCCTTAATGGTTCCCTAATACTGTAAATGAATCCTTCTTCAAAATCAGCATTCAGTGCATGAGAAAGACACATGTACACAGTCAGAATCTCTCTGTCTGAACAACTCATTCTGGGCCTTGTTGCTTGAATGCAAATGAGAAGCACACAGATAGGGTTAGAGGAGCGGGTGGGGTGCGGGGGGCAAATGCACCGCTGGAGCGCTGCTCTGTGCGCTGGCTCCCACTTCCGCGTTTTAAGCGCGGAGGGAGAAAGGAGAGGAATTTCAATGAAAAAAACAAATTTTCACAGAAAATAAAATGAAACCACTGCTGTTTCAGAGGGTCGGGTAAAGGACTTCTGAGCCTAGAAACACTCGCACGTGCCTCCAGGCAAATAAAAAAACGCATTTCGCATTGTCGTAGCTCCTTTGCGGTCCAAACTCTCTGGGCGTGATTTCCAGAGACAGGGGGTGGAGATCCAGACGGTGGTGGAACTGCATTTGCATTTCTTTTTTCGATGTTACGTAACTAAGTTGCCTTGTTCAGAATCGCCCGTTTGAGCTGTGTTTTTTTCAAACGCAGAAAAGGATCCCAAATGCTCAGTTTACACATTTCGCAACTTTTAGCCATTGGGGGGGCCTAAACAGGGTAGGGAAGCTCACATTAACGTTCAAAAACCTCAGAAAGTGAAAGTTTCATGCCATGGGACCTTTAAGCTCTGTGGGGAATTCTACTGCTGTCAAGTTATTACAATCATGTCTTTGGTGTGTTACAGGACAAAAGATGGCAGTGAGTACCTATTTCATGCAAAAGATGAGGTGAGACATTTTTCAAACTCATCTTAACACACAGTGCATAGTCGATTTTCACCACTCTTCTGTTCAATGACAGGACGACCTGAAGGCTTGGGTGGGCAGTATCTCCAACAGTATCTCGGAGCATGAGGAAATTGGCAAATGGGGTCAGCCTCAACCCACTACCTCATCCACAGACGAGGGCACGCGGCGGGAGGGCAGCAAGGCCGACAACCGCTCTGACAGGGGTCCCGACCGGGGCCCTGACCAGGGACCTGATCGGGGACCTGAGAAAGAAAAAGACAGATTCGAGCGCTCTGAGAAAACTGTTAAATCTGACTCGAAACGCTCTGAGAAATCCAGCAAGAAGAAGTGAGCAGAGAAAGTTCTGCTGCTACTGTAGAGCCTCCGGAGGACAGTGGGGGAGCAGAAGAATACATCTCCAAAGAGCTCTCCAGCATTTTTGAGTGAACCAAGCATAGCCCTAATGTTTTCTCTTTGTTTTGTGTGAAATGAGCAGTGTCTGTCTGAGTCCATCTGTCTCTCTGAATGAAGATGTCTCATGTCTTTATTTTGTTGGAGTTGGACACCTGAAGACACCTGGAAGACACTTGAAAGACACTTGGAGGTAGACTCCTGGCTTGGTCTGGAGCCTCGCCATGATGCATTTTGAGCAGATATATGGACACATCTTGACTTAACTTGACTTGAATCAAGTCCCACAGAAGTTCATCTTTCGGAAGCACATGCTAACCTTTTCTTTAGGCTTGGGTCTTCCTCTGGGCTTCTAGTTTGGCATTTCTAACCTCAGATATCAGTCCTCTGTACGTGTGCAATGCATCTCCATTCCACAGAACATATGAGCTGTCTCTGGATACTCCCTCTTAAGGTCAGATAGTCAGTCATCCTAAAAGTAACGTAGTTTTATATTGACTCTCTTGTTTCTTTCTAAATTGAATTGTTTATTTACAAGAGGGAACCATGTGTACTTCTCATGGAACTTTGCGAACATGCTTCTCCGTCACCTCAGAACATCTCACTGTCCTCCTTCATTTCCTTAGAACATCACACTCTTCCTTGAACATCTCACTCTTCTTAGAACATCTCACTTGCCTTTCTATACCATTTTTGTTGTTTTCTTACTTAAGAAATAACTTTACTTTTAAGACTGAAGCCATAGCCATAGTGAGAGAGATTTACAATTGTGTCTGTAGGAACTATGGTTTTTGTCCCGTTGGGAATTCTGTTCTTGGACCGATCTTGGTTGCAAGTTGCAAGCTTGGAGGATTAGCATAGTGTGCATGTAATTGGTTAGCCACATTTCAGAATCCACTCGCCTGTAGTTAAAAGCACAAGTCAACATGTTCCTTGTCCAAAGCCGTGTTCCAGCAGGACCTTCAGCATCGTCAGAAGGGTGTAAGCATCTGCTGTCACCTGACTGTTAGAAATAGCAGAGCTGTTTCTAGCTTTGTTGGGAACTATGCAAGATGTTGTTTGGGGGGTCTCCATTCACTTGAACTGACCAAACAACTGAAAGAGCTTACCATTTCAGATGATTCATGTGAATTTCTTTGCTTGTACCTAAAAGCGTACTGCAGTGGATGAAAAAACGTTCTGGTCTGATGCTAGTTTAGTTTCGATGTAGACTTTGGTTTGATCATGTTTTAGTCCTGCTTTATCCAGTCCCTTCTACATTCTGTTCAAAGCTAGAAGGGTCTGAAATCGTGACAAACCAACATCCAAACATGGGACGGTCCAACCACAGCCACTAATTTGTAGCATGCGTCTCTCAAAGGCAGGAGACATCTCTCCAAAAGTCTTGTATCAGCTTTTTCGGTTTCAATACCAATTCCAATACTATGCCAAAGTCTCTGCCGATATACAATATCAACAGTGACAGAGACTGAAATCAGCATTTATTTCCTTTAAAATAAAATGACAGAACTGATGCAAGTGTGTTATGTAGCTATTATTTATCTCTCAAGTAATTATAGAACAAATGAGTCAACTACGACCAGTAAATACCAGAACCAGAATATTGACTGAAACAATATTTGAAAGCAGATCCAGCATTTTTTTTGTTCAGTATTGACGCAGATATCTGTTCATCCTTATTCAGAAAATACTTTCTTTTACTTGAGTTTTGAGATAAATAAGAGTTCTGTGCTTTCATTGTTTTTTCTCCTCTTTTTCCCTCTTTTAACGTAAGCCACCATGTTTGTTTTTACCACACCATTTGTCCCTCTGATTGGTTAATCTGCCTGTCAATCACGCTCTCTGGAATAGTGGAGATAGGATATGATTTCAGACCCACTCATCTTTGTAACGTTTTGTCAGTGTATGGTTCTGGCAGGACAGGTAAGGTCATGTCTAGGTTTGGTTGAGTTTAGTCCTGGGCGTGAATGCAACCTAAATATACAGTATGTTTAAAATAGACACACTTGTATGGGACAGTGCTCAGTTTTGTGGCCCATGGTGGATGTGGGGCCCTCTGTACAATATGGTTTTGGTTAGAAATGGCCCTGCCCCTGTCTTCCAAGCATCCACCCAAGCATCTCACCCCAATCCTTTGTCGCACCCTCATCCCAATGAATGCATGTGTTCCTGTGCAGCCACCCAGTTTCTCTTCACCTGCACCCAATGAGGAGGTCATCCCCAATGTTCTCCTTCTATTTTTCTATAGAATGAAGCTCTGACCAAATGTCTTCATTCTAAAGCCCAGTCTGCCTTATGTCCACACTACACACATCTTTCAAATGCACTTTTTAAAATTTCTTTAATAATGAAATGTATTACAGACCTTTTCCACTGGCCCTCTCAGCACTGTACAGCTCTGCTTTCTCACAGATTTGTGGTATTTTCACTTGGGGCTAAAAAACTTTTTTGGTCAAATGACAAAATTAAAATTGGTAGTCAAAATCTGGACTAAGCACTTTAATTCCACTCAACCACATTTCAAATAGAGCTAACTTGGGCAGTACCTGTAGGACTGAAGGGGAGAGTGAGGGGGAGAAGGGGGGATCTGGAGGACTAAAGGTGGGAAGGAGGGGTGGGGTCTAGGGTTATTAGGAATAGTTTGGTGTAACAGGTATCACTTCAAACTCCGCCCCTGCAGCCAGGTGTTTGTAATGAAAAATCTACCTGTTATCAGGGCAGTCCTGTGATGTCACCAACTACTTGAAATTGCAGAGGCCACTGAAGGCAGCGCACACTTAGATGTAGGCATTTTTGATCAGCTACAAATGTACCTAGTTTGCACTAAAGTTGCCAAAAATGACTAGGAACAGTACTTATACTATTCAAACACCATGTACACAGTTTAGAAGCTAAAACAGTGGATTTAGAGTAAAGTTCCACATTAAACTCCTACTAAAACTAAAGTCTCCTCTGATGGCTCCTCTGATTAGCCAGAGGAGACAGAGGACACACTTCTAAAAACACAGTGTTCATGTTATGGCCCCAGTTATATTGAGCTGAATAATCACCATTAGCGATTATTAATTTCTGGTCAGTGAGAAAGCAGCTAGTGGGTGTGGGCAGGGTTCCCAACAGAAAAGACATTTTCTTTGACAATTTTGTATAATTTTTGTAACAAATGTAATGCATCTCAGCTAGGTGTGAATGCCAGATCAATGCAATTAAGGATTTGCATGTTGGACATAAACAAAGCAAAAAGGACACGAGGGACAGGGGTCCTTGGATACGCAGAGACTCGAAGTTCCTCCTGTTCTGTTCATCAGCCATCAAACCAATAAATACCTTTGGCTTTCGCCCTGTGCTCTGTCCATTTCCTGGGATTACTCTGTGGAGAAGTGTGAATAGACCTAGAGCGAGGCCACAAAAAATGCATTTATGCAGTAAAAGTCAATTAAGTATAAAATGTCTCAAGAATTCCTCAGTCGTCCAGGTAGAATCCATGGCAAAAGGAGAAATTCAGTTTGTCAACTGTTATTTGGTCGAAAACGATTTGCAGCTCATTCAAACTGCTTCTTCAGTTCTGGCTAGAGTGCTGGTGGACACTGCCTATAACTAGCTGCAGGGAGGAGCTAACTAGAATGAAATTACTATGAAACTATCACACCTCTTTGTTTTCAGTTTCTGTCCTGGATCTTGTTAGCAGAACCATTCAGGGCCATAATGGGTCTTTTCACACCTCTGGACCTGACCTGGCTAACCCTATTGTTTTCTTTGTTTTGATTTAGGTTTGAAAATAGAGTTATAGATGGGAGACAAATGATGTTTGAGACCTCCATTTCTGTTCAAGGAAGAATTACATTTCTTGACAAAAATAGCCTCTTTAACTCCCCTCTCAAACCAGTTCTTTTCTCTGGATAAGATCTGTACCTCACTGTCCTCAAAGGAGTGGCCCGTGGCTTCTAGGTGGAGATGTACGACAGACTGAGGTCCACTCTGGCTCTCTCGTCTGTGTTGGTACATCCTCTTGTGAAGTGGCTGTTTTGTTTCTCCAGTGTAGCGCTCACTGCAGTCTTCACTACACTGAATGGAGTAGACCACATTGCTTTGTTTGTGGCTCGGTGTTTTGTCCTTTGGGTGGACCAGTTTTTGTCTTAAAGTGTTTGTGGGTTTGAAATAGACTGGGATTTCATATTGTCTGAAAATCCTCTGTAGTTTTTCAGAAATGTCGGCCAGGTAAGGAATATGACTTGTTTCTTGCCCTTGCCTCTCGGTTTTGTTGAAAGCCCATTTAGGATATCCACAAACAGAGAGGGCTTCCTGCACATGTTGTTCTTCTTTCTCCTTACCCTCTGTGCTTGTAGGAACCACTTGGGCCCTGTGTTGTAATGTCTGAATAACTCCCAGTTTGTGCTGCAGTGGGTGGTCTGAATCAAAAAACAGGTATTGGTACTTTACTGCACAATCTAAAAAAAAACAATGTGTTGTCCTTGGCATCTTGACGAGTGAATTTGATGTTCGGATCTACAGAATTGATATGTGCAGTAAAAGGTTCCAAATCTTGAATTTTGATTTTTGAAAAATGATCATCAACATAACGATACCAGTGTGTGGGTGGAGTGCCTGGATATGAGGCCAAAGCACTCTGTTCAACTTGTTCCGTGTATAAGTTAACCATGATCGGGGAGACCGGTGAGCCCATCGCACAGCCGTGGATTTGCCTGTAGAAGTTTATTTGGTCGAGTGAAAGTTTGGTTCTCTCTTCTAGCTTGGAGTAGTCTTTCTTGCTGCCTCCACCACTACCGCTGGATATCCTAAAACAAACAAAGAAAAAATAGGGTTAGCCAGGTCAGGTCCAGAGGTGTGAAAACACCCAATATAGTCCTGAATGTCTATGCTAAACACAGGGCTCTCAAGTTTTGAAGATTGGTTGGAGTGAGACTGCGTTTTTTCCGAGGGGGGGGGGGGTGCAAGTGACTTTTTTTCGCTGAAAACGGCGCAGTGCCTGCATTAACTAACCGATTTTCTGGGCACAGAAGCGCTGTGAACAGTGGCTACAGTTTTGAATTGCTTAAAAAAATTTCAGCGTGAGAAATACCATGTGTGGCGTGTGAGCGTGTGAACACGTCGAATTGCGTGTGTCACACTCTCAAAGCGTGTGACTTGAGAACCCTGCTAAACAAGACCCCAGACAGAAACTGAAAACAAATAAGTGTGATAGTTTCATAGTAATTTCATTGTTGTTAGCTCCTCCCTGCAGCTAGTTATAAGCAGTGTCCATCATCACTCTAGCCAGAACTGAAGAAGCAACTTGGATGAGCTGCGAAACGTATTCGACCAAATAAACTTTGTCCAGTTGACAAACTGATTTTCTCCTTTTGCCAATTAAGTATAAAAGTAGATTTTGAAATGGGGTGCAGGGGGCTAATCAGTAAAGGCAAAAACGCACATAAATGTAAATGTGTTGAGGGGATTTGGGGGACTCTGTGCCCTACAGCTGTACAACTGTTAAAAGGCATTATAATGCCAGTTATCAGTGCTCAAACTTTACTAGGCCTATACGTTCATGGACTCATGAACAATTCATAACATCTGCACAAAGTTGGACACTTTATATCACTAGTCACTAATTAAGTCATGTTTGCACTACTGTTCTGATGCTGCTCCTCTGAACCTTGTTTTTTACTATATGATAGTTATATTCTAGTTAATATTATTATTAAGTGTTTATATTCTAGTTATTATTATGTTGTGTTATTTTAGTGTTTTTATTATTATTTAGGTATTTATGTCCTCAGCACTGGTGCACCCCAGGGCTGTGTTCTCAGCCCTCTCCTGTACTCACTGTTCACCTACGACTGTACCGCCAGGCACAGCTCCAACATCATCCTCAAGTTTGCAGACGACACCACCATCTTAGGCCTCATCACTAACAACGACGAGAGCGCCTACAGAGACGAGGTGAAATCACTGACCAGCTGGTGTCAGGAAAATAACCTCACTCTCTGAACGTCAGCAAAACTAAGGATATGATCGTGGACTTCAGGAGACAGCGTGTAGACCAGAATCTCCCCATCTTCATCAACAACGCTGAGGTGGAGCAGGTCAGCAGCTTTAAGTTCCTTGGGGTCCACATCACTGAGGATCTGTCCTGGACACTACATACAGACACTGTGGTTAAGAAAGCCCGACAAAGACTCTACTTCTTGAGGAAGTTGAGGAAGTTTGGTATGAACACCAGCATCCTCACAAACTTCTACAGGTGCACCATCGAGAGCCTGTTGACGGGCTGCATCACAGTGTGGTATGGAAACTGCACCGCTCAGAGCCGCAAAGCACTACAGAGGGTGGTGCGAGCGGCAGAGGACATCACTGGCAGCAGTCTCCCCTCCATCCAGGACATTTACCACAGCAGGGGTCTGCGTAAGGCACGCAGCATCACTAAGGACCATACTCATCCGGCACAAGGACTCTTCCGTCTGCTACCCTTTGGTAGACGATACAGGAGCCTGCCAGCACGCACAAAAAGACTCAAAGACAGATATTACCCCCAAGCTGTCAGACTACTGAACTCTGGATAATACTCTAAATAGTACTGAACTCTCAATAATACTGCACTAAACTACTTTTCATTATGCAGAATATGTTTACTGCTGCTGCTCTGTATGAATGTATCATGTTTGTCACTACCTCACTGTAAACTACTGTTACCTGTGCAATAATCTGTGCAATAACCTATGTGCAATAACCTATGTGCAATACTTATACCATACTATGTGCAATATGAAATCCACATGCAACACTTATGCATCATATTATGTGCAATCTGTGAAATACTTACACCTTATTTAACCCTACCTGTACCTTTGTACATTGTACTTTGTATTTTTATTACATTTTATTACATATATTTTTATTGTATTGTTTACTTCTTCCCCTGCACTTTTGCAACACTTTTTTTTTTACCATGTACTATTATTGCTGTTATTAGTACTTCTGTCTACCTTAGCGAGTCAACGGTTCTTCTGATCCTAAACATTTCATTGCATTGTTGACCCTGTATTGATTCTGCATATGACAAATAAACAATCTTGAATCTCTTGAATCTCTAGTGTTTTATGTTTGCACCTTATCACCGAGACAAGTTCCCAGTTTGTGAATTGTGTTCACTTGACCATGGCAATAAAAGTCTGATTCTGAAGTTAGTTAGTTAGTTCAGTGTTTCCCAACCAGGGGTACAAGTACCCCTAGGGGTACACAAGCACATTGTACGGGGTACTCGGCAGTGTTGCTGCCAGGCGCAGGGGGAGATTTTTTGGAATTCTAATTTGAGTAAATTTGAGTTAAAGAAAAGAGAGAAAAAGCCTGAGAATTAAATTTTCAAATTAAGGAGATGAAATAAAATGATTTTCCTTTAATAATCCGTTGTGGCACGTTCTACTTTTGGAGACATACATAACATGTATGACTGAGGGGGTAGTCGAGGTATGATAAAAAGGCTCAGGGGGTACACAAGACAAAAAAGGATGGGAAACACTTAGTTAGTGAATTAGTTAGTTAGTTAGTTAGTTAGTTAGTTAGTTAGTTAGTTAGTTAGTTAGTTCATTTCAGGGGATGTGCATGTTTCTTCTGCATATGCATCACCAGCACCAGAGGACTGTTTTTAGGGGATTCATGTTTTCAAAACCCAAAACACACTCCGCGGCGCTAGGGGGCGACACCATGCGAAGAGGGCTATTCTGTGTCCAGGTTAGAGGTGACTGCGGGCTCCATCAGACGCGGAAGAACAACTTTGTTAGTAAATTCGCTAATCCTGAACGATCCTGCAGCTTAAAAGTGTCCCCCTTTCACTTCACTTCTATCGTATGTCCAGTGTGAGCTCCGGTGTGTCGCGTCTCCATAGGCGCGTGTGAGCTCCACACCCCGCGCTTCATCCACAAAACCCCCAGGACGTGGAGCCGAACATGGAGCCGAACATGGAGCAGAAGTTTGCGGATGCGGTGGCGACACTAGTGGAAGCCGCGGTCCAGGCCACGGTGCTGGCCTGCCGGGAGGCCTGGGGAGGTGAGGCGCCACTGCCGGACATCCAAGAGGCCTACACGCAAAGCTTTCGGAGCATCCAGAGCTCTCTGGTGCTGGACATCCACGCCGTGTACACGGAGCTGCTGGGTGAGGTGGAGTCTCTGCGGGCCCGGGTGCAGCAGCTGGAGGAGGCGCTGCAGCGGAGGCCTAAAGCGGGACAGCGGGGAGACGACCAGGGAACCCCGGGGACGGAGCTCCACAAACTGGGTGAAAATGCCGAGAACGTGCTCCTGCAGGACGGCTTTCTGCTGGGTCAGTGTAGTCACAGTGTACTGCTCTTTGACACGGCTCACTATAAAAGAGCACTACGGAACTTTTCTTGTGGAGGGTCCGCCTCCTGCTTTTCATAATGGCGATGTTCAATAATAATAATAATACATTTTATTTATAAAGCGCTTTTCAAGACACTCAAAGACGCTGTACAAGAGGTAAAATCAGTGATAAAACAAGTAAGAAAACAATAAACAATCAGAAAAACATTAAACATTAAGAAACATTAAAAGCAGTTTTAAAAAGGTGAGTCTTGAGCAGTTTTTTAAAGGTGGGGAGGTCAGAGCAGGTTGTGGGAGTGAGTTCCAGAGGGTGGGGGCAGCAATGGAGAAGGCTCTGTCACCCCAGGATCGGAGCTTGGTCCTGTAGGGGAGGGGCAGGAGGTTGGTGTCGGAGGAACGGAGGGAGCGGGATGGGGTGTGGCGGTGCAGGAGGTCAGAGAGGTATGATGGGGCCAGGTTATGGAGGGCTTTGTAGGTCATGAGGAGGACTTTGAATTGGATGTGCTGAGGGATGGGGAGCCAGTGGAGGTTTTGGAGGACAGGAGTGATGTGGTCTCGGGAGCGTGTGTGGGTGAGGAGGTGCCCACCAGCAGAGTTTTGAATGTATTGGAGTTTATTGAGAGTTTTGGAGGGTAGACCATAGAAAAGGCTATTGCAGTAGTCAATTTGAGAGGTGATGAATGCATGAATGAGAGTTTCAGCAGCAGAGAAAGAAAGGGATGGGCGGAGTCGTGCAATGTTTTTGAAATGAAAGAAAGCAGTCCAGGTTATGTAGTTTATGTGTTGTTGGTATGAGAGTGTGGTGTCAAAAAGAAAAAAAAAGTTCAAGAATATGTCCTTTCTTAAGAGGCTGTTTGTTTGGCAGTGAACACACCTCTCCTTAGGGATGGAACCATATCCAAATCATATTTATTGTAGAAGGGATACTTTTTGTTTTTATAATACCTTGACAAGACTTGAGAGTCATAATAACAAGAATTAAAGTAAAAAACTGCACGTAAACTAATCATGGTCAATGTAGTTCCCTATGTTTATAAGCTCTTGCTACTATAAAACGATGCAAAGCAACTTGAATCAATAGATTGTAACTCCCAATAATATTGAGACCTTTGACAATACAAGGTCATGATATTTTGGTTATTATTACATCACTGCCTGTGACTGAATAAACGTCAGACTCACTATAACATTCCATGAGAAGCAAAGCAGTAACATCTCTATGGAGACAAGCAGGCCCACCTGAAAAATGACCCTGTGTGCCTTTTAAAATGTTGCTTGTTCATTCATTAAAATGTGTGTTCATATCTCTCCAGAGGCCCCTGTGCTGTTCGTATCCACTGATCCAGAGCCGCTGGTCCTGGAGGCCCCCCATAGCACAGACAGCCTGGTGAGTGGAGCACATGGGTCACGTTTGTTTGAGTCAAAAAAGTGCTGCAGTGTAATACAGTGTTGTCACAATTCTAAAATTTCAAACTCTATTTTGATACTAAGGAATAGGCTGAACACTCAGTACAGATTCTGATACCACGATGATGGTAAAAATATATATGTATATATATATTTATTTAGACAGTTTAAAGTAATTTTCAGTCACACAGCAACACAATGGTAAATGGTCACATCTTTATATAGCGCTTTTCCACCTTCAAGGCACCCAAAGCGCTTTACAACAAGGAACCAATCACCCATTCACACACGCATTCACACACCAGTGTACGCAGACACTGGGGGCGAGGAGGGTTAAGTGTCTTGCCCAAGGACACAACGGCAGCATTCATCTGTGGGAGCTGGAATCGTACCAACCAACCTGTGGGTCAGTGGATCTGACCGCTCAACCACTGATGTTTCTGGGGATTTTGAGCGGGATTTGAACCGCCAACCTTTGGATCAGTGGACAAACACTCTACCAACTGAGCTACTTATAGTACTTTCTTTTCTATTTCCTTGTGGCCTTATATCTGTGTAGTCCCCTCAGTGGTCCATAGTGCTCTTATACTTGTTCAGATACAGCTCAAGATCATTCTAAAGTTATTCAGGAAAGGTTTGTTTCTGTCCTATGAATGCAACGTTTTTAGTAGGGCTGTCAGTTTAACACGTTAATTAGATTAATTAATTACACTGCAAATTAATGTGTTATAAAAATTAACACAATTAATTATGAGTGGCAATTGAATGTGTGCGCATTTTAAATTTGGCGTGCAACAAGCAAATCGCTGCCAGGGCCTTTGAACAGCAAGTTTATTTATAAAAACAAAGATGGGACGATCAACAAGAATGCGGTGATTTGTAGCTTTTGTCAAAAAGAATTTTGTGATCACTGAAGCTACTGAAGCTGCTCCAGCCTCACGGATCATTTCAACGATAAAGACATCCGGACAAGTTCCATCATTACCGGTGATAGTGTGCACTTTACCAAACCAACAAACCACGCTTGCAGAATTTGGGAAATGAATGAGCAAAGTCTGTGTTGAAATATTATTTATTATATATTGTATGTGTTGTCTTGAATTTTATTGTTTTTATTTATTTATTTTTTACAGAATGTACTTGACAACTCAGCTGCTGAGAGACGAAAAAGGAAGAGAGGACCCAATTCAAAAAGATACAAATGTTAGTATGATTATGACTAAAAGCGTTGCTGGGAATCCCCTCCTTGAGTACAAACTGGTCTGTTCCAGGTGCTGCTGAGGAGGAGGAGGAGGAGGACACGGGCCCTGTGGAGGTGCTAGCCAGTCGAGTGTCAGGCAGAACCTTGAAGCCTGTGAAGCGATACTTCTGTGACTTCTGTAACATGGGCTTTCACTGGAAAGGAGACCTGAACAAGCACATGAAGGTGCACTTGAAAGCCTTTCCCTGTGAGCAGTGTGAGCGCACTTTTACTGATGAGGCAGCTCTGGAGAAACATGCCCAGAGTCATGAGGAGAAGGAGGCACTGCCCTTTCCCTGCCCACACTGTAAGAGGGCCTTCAGGAAGGAGCTATCCCTGCACAACCACATGGCGCGCCACCAGCAGAATCCACCCAAAGCCTTCACCTGTGAGCAGTGTGGGCGTGGTTTCAGGCTGGAGCAGTCCCTGGAGAACCATCGAGTGCGTCACCAGAAAGAGGCCCTAACCTTTCAGTGTTCACTCTGCGATAAGACCTGCAAGAGCTCTGTGCAGCTACGCTGCCACATGGTGGTCCACTCGGAGGACCGGCCGTACAGCTGTGCAACCTGCGGCAAAGAGTTCAAGAGCAAAGACACCCTCCGCTTCCACCAGATGGTCCACACCAACACCAAGAAGTACAAGTGCTCTGAGTGTGAAGAGAGTTTCAAGTATGCCCACTCCCTGACAGTACACCGTAGAAAGCACACAGGCATTAGCCCGTTCGTCTGCTCTGTCTGTAACCGCTCCTATCGCACTGGCACTGCCCTAAAGCGCCACAGCGTGGTGCACACCGGAGAAAAGCCTTTTACATGCCACATTTGTGGAGCTCGCTTCAGCCTCAACAACAACCTGAAGAGACACATCCGTATCCACACAGGTGAAAAGCCCTTCAGCTGCCAGGACTGTGGCAAAAGTTTCTCCGACAACAACAAGCTCAAGTCCCACATGCTCATCCATGGTGCTAGCAAGCCCTTCATGTGCGATCTGTGCGGAAAGACCTTCCTTTTCAACTGCAGGCTGCGGGCGCACCAAAAGTTTGTACATGCTAACCGTGAGGAGTCGGATGGGTTGCAGGGTCCCGGGCTGCGCCGGAGAAACAGAGCTGTGGACAAGCCTTTTAGCTGTAAAATCTGCCTGCGAGGCTTCTCAGCTGCCTGGTCGCTCAAACTGCATGAGAAGGGCCACAGTGAGAACAAGGAGTTCACCTGTGAAGTGTGTGACAAGTCCTTCCACAACAAGTACTCGTTCAGCTACCACCAGCGCAGCCATACAGGCGACAAGCCTTTTGTGTGCGACGTGTGTGGGAACAGATTCTTTCAGGCCAGCAGCCTGAAGCAGCATGAGCGCATCCACACAGGAGAGAAGCCCTACAAGTGTGACCAGTGCGGCAAAGCCTTCCGCACTGACGGCAACTTCTACAGACACATG
The DNA here is from genome assembly GCA_036785185.1 of Paratrypauchen microcephalus. NCBI lineage: Eukaryota > Metazoa > Chordata > Actinopteri > Gobiiformes > Gobiidae > Paratrypauchen > Paratrypauchen microcephalus. The sequence continues at coordinate 1,585,680 of JAVJIX010000188.1, read as the reverse complement.
CGCATCCACAGCGGAGATAAGCCCTTCCAGTGCATGTACTGTGAGAAGAAGTTCCACCAGTCCAACCAGCTGAAGGCCCACATGCAGCTGCACACAGGGCAGAAGCTGTACTCCTGTCCCACCTGTGGACGAGGCTTCTCAGACTCCCGACAGCTCAAGAAACACAGCTGCCACGGCTCATGATGAAGGCCCTCTTCCATTGGACTTTATCATGACAAAACTGGCTCTGTCTTGTTAAAGAACAAGGTGGATGCTGCTTTTATGTGATCTCAGAAACTCTAAAGATCCAAGTTCTGGAAAATGAGACTCATAAATGGGAAACTTGTGTGGAAGAGATGGAACAACCTCACAGAAAATGTCCTGTCACCACAATAAGTATTTGTACAAAAGAGAATCCTTCATTAAACAGGAATGGGGGAGTCAGACATAACTTGTCTCCCATCTATAATTCCATTCTCAAACCAAAGTCAAAACAGACAAAAGAAACAATAGGGCAGCAGGTCAGGGCCAGAGGTGTGAAAACAGCAATTGGGGTTTGAATGGATATGTTAAACTAGATGCCAGAGAAATTGGAAAAACAGAAGACAGAAATTCAAAACATATAGGTGAGCTAGTTTCACAATAATGTCAGTATAGTTAGCTCCTCCCTGCAGCGAGATATAAGCAGTGTCCATCAGCACTCTAACCAGAACTGACAAAGCAACTCGGATGAGCTGCGAAACGTTTTCGACTAAATAAACTTTGTCTAGTTGACAAATTGAATTTCTCCTTTTATCATTATTTCTACATATTTTTCCAATGAAACAACTATGATAACTAATAATGTCTTGACGTATGTTACTTCTGGCTGTTACACAGGTCTTTTCCGAGTTGATATTGTGATAGGTCAGATTTTTTGATGTCTGATAAATGAATCAGCGTTCTCAGATCACATGAATGCAGCATCATTTCACAGAGTGTAAACATGCTCAGGAGTGGCTTCTGGAGATATGAAGTACAACCCAGAAATGTTGGCTGTAACAAAAATATATTTGAGTTTTAGTTGAGCAATATAATGAGCCTTAGCTTCTGGGTTTTAACATTTCTCTGCACAGACCCAGTGCAGCTTTGATGATGAAGGCTGCTGTGTTCAGTTCATAGACTGTGGTTCAGTTCTGTGCCTTATGTTTATAATAAAGTCACATTGCTCTACTGTTTGCACCATTTAATAGCAAGTAGGGTATGGATTCCAGAAATGGAAGAAGTTTAACCTGGATTATTCAAAAACTCAGAGAGATACACATGTTTTTCTCCTAATTTTGATCCATTTCCAGCTCTAAGAAACACCTGTTGTAAGTTTAGTGTTCACTCTTCATGTTAGAGGAGATATTTTCCTGTGATTTTTACTTTCACGCAGGTGTTGGTGTCGTTATCATAAGCCGTGTCCCAATTGTCAGTGTGCACAGTTCAGAGTGTGGTTTTAAGAGCGCAGATGTCCCTTACGGTGCAACAACTGCTGTCCCATTTTTTTGTCCCTTAAAATGCACCCTGAAAACCACAGTCGTTTCCATGGAAATCGGGTCATATATCCCAGCATGCACCGCGCGCTGCTACTTCTACGGGAGAAAATGGAGTCGGCGGCTGCATCTGGTAGTTGTGGGACCTGACACCTATGCGGTCCGCGGTCTGAGTGCCCTTAAAACCACACTCCGAACTGTGCACACTGAAGTGAGACACGGCTTGTGTGCTCGTTCTGCAGGAAGGGGAGGGGAGGAGTCCAGCGTCTGTGAGCCCCGCCCACAGAGCGCGCGCACACACACGCACACGCACACACACACACACTTGTGTCTGACGCCACTCAAACGCCTCACCACACACACTGAAAACACATGATATATTATCCATTATATTCTGGTTAGTTCTGATGCCTTTGGACCAGGAGGGAGGGGATATGGATGCCGCGGCTTACAGCGCCACCAGGGCCGTCATAGACACCGCCATAAACACGGCTCTTCAGCTCTTCTGTCCACCTGGAAAGGCTCTAACAAAGGTGAGGACTCCCACTGTTCATTTTACAACTTTAACAACCGTTAAAGGTGCTTTTGTAGATCATGTGGCGTGGGGCTGAGTCAAAGACTGTTTCGGGAGGAGATCACGGGCAGCAGCGGCTAACAAACATGCTAACAGCAACTCCAGCAACCGAGTGTCCTGCTAACCCTGAGCCACACAACACCACACAACACAACACCACCTAACCCTCACCCCCTGAGCCACACAACACCTCCTAACCCCCTGAGCCAGACAACACCACACAACACCACCTAACCCCCTGAGCCAGACAACACAACACCACACAGCACCACCTAACCCTCACCCCCTGAGCCACACAACACCACACAACACCTCCTAACCCCCTGAGCCAGACAACACAACACAACACAACACACCACCACCTAACCCTCACCCCCTGAGCCACACAACACCACACAACACCTCCTAACCCCCTGAGCCAGACAACACAACATCTAACCCTCACCCCCTGACAACACAACACCACACAACACAACACCTCCTAACCCTAACCCCCTGAGCCAGACAACACAACAACATAACACAAGGCTCTAGAAATTCATTGCAAAACTTCTTTGCAAAGTTTTTGGTTATTATTCTATTAGATTCCTGGACAATCTTTAACCAACTTCTTTATTTACATTATGTGTGAATGAATATGAGTTATTATAATTAATAATAATAATAATTAATTGCATTTATATAGTGCCTTTCATGACACCCAAAGCGCTTTACAGTTCATTGTTCATTCACTCCACACTTGGTGGTGATAAGCTACTTTCTGTAGCCACAGCTGCCCTGGGGCAGACTGACGGAAAGCAAGGCTGCCAATCTGCGCCATCAGCCCATCCGACCACCTCCAACACTCACACACACTCCACTTTCATCCTAGGCAATGTGGGTGAAGTGTCTTGCCTGAGGACACAACGACAGTTTTTGAAACTGGCTCCCCACTGTGGCACCTGGAATTCCCAGCGGTCTCCCATCCAAGTACTAACCAGGCCCTGCCTTGCTTAGCTTCTGAGATCTGACGGGATCAGGCTTTGACAGGCAGGTATGGCCACAAAACTATAAACTTGAGGTGTTGTCCAGTTTCACTTAATTTGGACCCTGGTATGGAGCGGAGTTTTGTGCAGTTGCTTAAAATGATCTGGGACATATAAAAGACACTGGCCTGCACACAGAGGCCATTATGTTTGTGCAGGTTAGAGCAAAACATTTCCACCTGCAGTCCCCGGACAAGCTGATGTCATAAATGGCGCACATGCTAATAAAATACTATGTATATAATGCAGTTTTAATCAATCAGTAATAAAACTATAGCCCCGTTCAGTGTCAGTCACCACATCTATGCACGTACATGCATGTACATACATACAACATGTACAACTGCATTCATACAAGGCAGATTAATATGTACAGGACTGTTATTTAAAAGCCGCTGGTTGGTCAGATGTGTGAACATTTTATCATTTGTACATGACATGGTTTCATTTGGGAGGCAGAATCATGACTGATCAAAAGAGGCTTTACATCTTAGAACCCTGCACTCTGCATGGCTCACTTGTCCTCTCTGAAGCATACACTGTATGCTCTGACGTCAGAAATTTCTCAGTGGGGGAGCAGCTGAATTAGGAATGTTTTTAAATAATGCTAACATTTGATTAAAGTTAAGTACATTTTATGTCTACTGACAAAAGTATGCATATTAAAGATATTGTATTGATATTATTTGTAGCCTAAGCATCTTTAGGTTTAAAACAATACACAGCCATAAATCTGGGAAATCATTATCTTTCATATTATGAAAGCATGTGTTTGTATTTGTAAATAAAACTATATTACACATCAGCATTTATCATTAAAATGAATTCAAGATTTTAATACAGGCCGGTGCTTCAGGACTGTGCAAGGTCATGGCCTAAATTTACTTAAACGCTGCTGTTTTCTCACAGCCAGTGTCGCAGGGAGCAGTGGTGATTATGGTGGCTCAAGAGGCTACCAGAAAAATCCACAGCATCTTTCTGCAGCTGCTGAGGCGTGAGACCCAGGCCCTGCAGAACAAATTGAGCCTAGAGGAGAGCCAGAGGGGTAGCAGACCCAGCTCAAAGGGGAGCCAGAGAAGCAAACTGAGGCTAGATGAGAGCCACAGGAGGAGCATCCCAGAGGAGGACCAGGGCACCCTGCGGGAGAGGGCCTGTGTAAGGAGGGCCACTGAGGAAGCATCAGAGAAGACTGCTTCTGAGAAGCAAAGCCCACAAAATGCTGGTAAGAGTTTTCCTAATATTTATTCAAACTTCAGATAAATTAAACTTATTGATGATGTTAATGGTGGTCAAGAATAGACTGGAATGGATGACTGGATTGAAGAAAAGAAGAAAGCAAAATCTGGAGTAGAATAGCTAAAATAAAAAACTGGAGAGGGGTCTGGCTCCAGATGTATGGGGTGAGTGAAGCTCCACTCTTGGCACAGAAACATGTGACCTCCACTTTTATAAATGAGGAAGTACATATGTTTCGAACGGATAGATGTCACCTCCACCACAGACATAGCAATTGAGTGGAAATCAAAGACAAAAAAAATGGTTAAACTGAGGTAAAACATTTGGTTTATTTCTTATAGTTATCAGGTGTGTAATAACGTTAATTATTGAGACAATAAACATGAAAAAAAAGCATTTGTTTGACCAGAAAGTGAATTATTTTCTAACAAATTGTTCGTCACTCATGGCCTAGGCCTATATAGGCTACAGGGTGTGATTTAATAAAGAACCAGAGAGGGGATATTTTGTAAGATTTTAAGCAATATCAGTGGAGTTGCATTAATCCCTATGAGGTCCTTGCCCCCCCAGGGATTAAAATAATGTAGCAGAGGTGGGGATATCAAAACTAGAAGTCCCCCCTCCTACACATCGCACCCTGAAAGTATGTGCGAACAAATTGCAGAACGTAAAAACATTTTATAAACAACACTCCATACAATCTTATTTAATCAATATTTACTTCCTCATTTATAAAAGTGGAGGTGAAATGTTTCCATTCTAGAGTGGAGCTCCACTCGTATGTCTGCAGCCAGACCCTCTTGAAACTTTTTTTTAATCAGAATTTTTTATGAAATGCTGAATTTCTCGTTTTCCACTTGAGGCATTATCCAGGTCCACCAGACCATACTGCCGTCTGGAACTAGAAGCTCACAGTGGAACCTGTTATAGCATAAAGAACTGATCTCCACACACATTTTGTCTCTACAGACTCCACTGTCCATGTTCAGAACAAGAAGTCTGCACAAACTGCAGGGGGCAGTGCTGAGCCTCAGTCTGCGCTGGTCTTAGAGCAAGACAGCCACTTAGAGCTGTTGGAGCTCTGTGACAACAAACCCAACCCCTTCAAGTGCAGCATCTGTGACAAGACATTCAAAAACAAAGTGTATCTGAAGACCCACCAACAGTTACACAGTGACTCCAGACCTTTTGCCTGCTCTATCTGTGGAAAAGCCTTCAAGACCAAGTCGTACCTGAGTGCCCATGTGGGTGTGCACGCTGGACACAAGCCCCACCCGTGCTCTGAGTGCGGGAAGCGCTTTAGGAGCGCCTTCGCCCTCAAGAACCATGAAAGCAGCCATTCCAGAGAGCAGCCCTTCACATGTTCCCAGTGTGACAAGAGCTTCAAGCTGAAGCGCTCTCTCCAGCTGCACCAGTCTGTGCACCGTGGCCGGAGCTTCAGCTGTGAGCTGTGTGGAGCCCTCTTCACCTTTCAGCAGAACCTCAAGCGCCACATGCGCATCCACAGCGGCGAGCGACCCTTCAAGTGCCCCATCTGCAGCAAGAGCTTTGTCCAGAACAAGCTCAAGGCCCACATGCTCATCCACGGTGCTCCCAAGACCTTTATGTGTGACCTGTGCGGACGCACCTTTCTCTACAACTTCCAGCTCCAGAGACACCAGAAGCAGGTCCATGAGAAGGAGCAGCAGGGGGGAGTGAGAGGCAGGAGGGAGGTCGGAGGTCAGAGCAGAGCAGGGCAGCGGCGGGTCATCCTGCGCCTGGACAAGACCATACTGGATGTGACTCCCTTCAGCTGTGACACCTGTCACCGGAGCTTTGACGATGCCAGCACTCTGCAAAAGCACCAGCTCATCCACTCTGATATGAAGCAGTACAAGTGCCACCTGTGCCCAAAGACGTTCTTCTATAAAGCCACATACAACTACCACCTGCGGCTACACTCGGGCGAGCGGCCCTTTCAGTGCGACATGTGTGAGAAGGCTTTCATCAACCAGCAGGCTCTGAAGAGCCACCGCCTGCAGCATACGGGGGAGAAGCCTCACCAATGCCAGCACTGTGGGAAGGCCTTCAGAGTCCAGGCCAACTACCGCAAGCACCTGCTCATCCACTCGGGACACAAGCCATACGAGTGTGAGGTGTGCGGGGCGCGCTTCAGACAGCTCACACATGTACAGTTCCACATGCAGGTGCACACAGGCCAGAGACCTTACTCCTGTTCCAGCTGTGGCCTGGGCTTCTCGGACTCCCGCCTGCTCAAGAAACACAGCTGTGGGCTGCAGCAGCCCAGACTGTGGGCCCAGCTGCCTCACTGAGCTCCCCTTACAGGAAACATTCATCTAATCAGCTGCTCATCTAATTAGCAGCAAAAATATCAACAACAAAAGGGTTGGTTACAGTTCACACTGTCAACATAATGTATTTGAGCAATAAATAGTTTTTAGATGAGAGTATGGTTTTCTCTTCTGAGTGTTTTGATGTTTTTAGCCTGTAGAGGGCAGTATAGTGAAACATTTCCTGAATCATATTGATGAGCGCTAATAAAACTGTAGACCAGGAGTCACTAACAGGTGGACCGGGGTCCGAGTCCCGAGACCCATAAGCTATTCCCGTACGCACCCTGACCTATAACAAATTATTAAATTACTTTTTGTAGTATCCATAGGGGGGCCGGTGCAGGGAGATTTGTGCGTCAGTCGATGGCAGGGGCCTCGACGACCGGATCTCCAGACGTGGAGACTAGCTCTGGAGACATGGAATGTCACCTCGCTGGGGGGGAAGGAGCCTGAGCTCGTGTGGGAGGTTGAGTGTTACCGACTAGATATAGTTGGCTTCACCTCCACACCGAGCTCAGGCTCTGGAACCCAACTCTTTGAGAGAGGCTGGACTCTCCATTTCTCTGGTGTTGCCCGCAGGGAGCGGCGGCGGGCTGGTGTGGGCCTGCTTATTGCTCCACAGCTCAGCCGCCGAGTTCACCCCGGTGAACGAGAGGGTCGCAGTACCCGGCCTTCTTGGAGTCTCTGGGAGGGGTACTGGACAGTGAACTGACCGTTCTACTGGGGGACGTCAACACCCATGTGGGCAATGACAGTGGAGAGGGGTGATCTGAACCCAAGCTGTGTACTGTTACTGGAGTTCTGTGCTAGCCACGGTTTGCCCATAATGAACACCATTATTGAGCACAAGTGTGTCCACCAGTGCCCAGTGAACGTGGGAACAGGACACCCTAGGCTGGAGGTCGATGATCGACTTTGTTGTTATGTCATCTGACCTTTGGCCGTGTGTCTTGGACACTCGAGTGAACAGAGGGGCAGAGCTGTCAACTGATCACCTGGTTTTGAGTTGGTGTCCGCTGGCAGGGGAGGAAGCCGGAAAGACCTGGCAGGCCCAAGCGTATAGTGAAGGTCTGTTGGGAATGTCTGGCAGATCCCTCTGTCAGGGGAACCTTCAACTCACACCTCCGGGAGAGCTTCTCCCAGATTCCTGGGGAGGCTGGGGACATGGAGTCTGAGTGGGCTTTGTTCTGGCTGGTAACTGTGGTCATAAGGTCTGTGCCTGTTGCGATGCCAATCCCCGAACCCGGTGGTGGACACCGGAAGTAAGGGATGCCGTCAGGCTGAAGAAGGAGTCTTATCAGGCCTTGTTGGCTCATGGGACTCCTGAGGCAGCTGACAGGTACCGGCAGGCCAGTTTTGCAGCTTGCAGCAGCCTGGGCAGTCGCAGAGGCAAAAACTCAGGGTTGGGAGTCCAGAGAGGCCACAAAGAAATTCTGGCAAACTGTCCAGCGCCTCAGGAGGGGGAAGCAGTGCTTCACCAATATTGTTTACGGTATGGGTGGAGAGCTGTTGACCTCGACTGGAGATGTTGTCAAACAGTAGAAGGAATACTTTGAGGATCTCCTCAATCCCACTGTCATGTCTTCTGAGGAGGAATTAGAGGCTGGAGACACGGAGGCGGACGTTCATCACCCTGGCTGAGCTCACTGAGGTATTTTCCAGGCTCCTCAGTGGCAGGGCTCTGGGGTTGGGTGGGATACGTCCTGAGTATCTTGGGTCTCTGGATGTTGTGGGGCTGTCTTGACTGACACATCTCTGCATCATCATGGCGGTCGGGGACAGTACCTCTGGACTGGCAGACCGGGATGGTGGTCCCTCTGTTTAAGAAGGGGGACCAGAGGGTGTGTTCCAACTACCGAGGAATCGCACTCCTCACCCTCCCAGGTAAAGTCTATTCCAGGGTCTGCGCCATCGGCCCCTCCAACCACCTCCAACCCTCACACTTCACTTTTATACTAGGCAATGTGGGTGAAGTGTCTTGCCTAAGGGCAGAATGTGTACTAACCAGGCCCTGCCCTGCTTAGCTTCTGAGATCTGACGGGATCAGGATTTGACAAGCAGGTATGGCCACGATTGAACCAGAAGCTAAGGTAAGGGTGATTTATGACTGGGTTTGAGCACACTAGTAGTTGCCAAGGAGGACAAGAGCTGGGCCAGTTAATAATACACAATGTTAAAAATCCCCCAAATTACTTAAAGCCAACAGATAAAATCCTAAAAGACAATAAAACAAAGTGGGCTGAAAAATCAAAAAATATATATATTGAAAAATTGTTGTGTTGGTACAACTTTCAGGACAAGCAGAGTTATCGTCTGCTAGATGTATGGATTTATAGTTGATGTAAGTGCCATTTTATAAGGTTTAGGCCTACATATTTGCATAAATAACAATTCATAATTAATTTGTATTTTTTTTTTAAAGGGCCATGTAAAATGTTTCAGTACATGCTTTTATATGTTAAAAGAAAGAAATGTGATAGATGGTTTGTACATTTGGAGGTGCACTACTGTCTATCTGTTGTATTCTCGTGTAATAATACGTGAAGAAATGCTGTTCTTGAACTTTGTTAAAAATCACGAAAAGGATGGCTGGAGCAACATGGTTGTTTTACCATGCTGCAATGACATCAAGTTGTAAACGCGTAAGACTCTCTCATTATCCATCCATCCATCCTCTTCCACTGCTCCACTTCTGGGTTGCGGGGGCAGCAGAACACAATGCACCAGCCCTCATAGATCCTCCGGCGGGTGGTGGGTTTTTTTGTGAAGAGGTTAAATCATTACAAGGAGAAAACAAAGTCAAAGATTAACCTCTACATTAAGTAAAACGATCTGGCTCAACGAGGGAACGAGCCTGGGAGGAGCCCACCACTGCGGCAAAATAAACCAAAGAAAAGAACAACTACTAACTTGTAACTTGCAAAATGAGCCAAGAGAAGAAATTTAAGACAACAGGAAGGTTCTAGTCTTTGCTAGATGGCACTCAAGAAGAAAGCTAAGTATGCTTTAAGTCACAAGCCTGTGTCCCAATTCGAAGGCTGCAGCCTCCGAAGGCTGTGAAGGCTGCAGCCTCCAAAGGCTGTGAAGGCTGCAGCCTCCGAAGGCTGTGAAGGCCAGGTTCTCCGAGAGCTGAGAAGACTGCAGCCCTCGAACCTCCGCGGACTGTAAGCGGCCGCTCATGGAGACTGGGCCATGAATGAAGGACACATATTGTTTTATGTTAGATATTATATTTAAATGAAGACTCGCACACGGAGGTATGTTCATCAGCTTTACCCATTCTTGAGTGCCTACATTACACATTGGTGCACCTGTCTAACCGCACCGGGTATAACACATACATTGTAACATCTCCCCTTTTTTTTTTTTTTTTTTTTTTTTTTTTTTTAAATCGCCCCCCCACATGAACATTGAAAGCAAGGGCCCATGAGGTAAACACAAGACAACAGTGCTTTACCCAATCAAACATTTTCAAGTAAATCGTCACATTGTGTTAAACAAAGTCCCGAAGGTGTGCAGGCCTCCTCACAACCCTTCCACATCTGGTGGTGGTGGCGCCAGTCTGGGCCATCTGGGGATCTGGCACAGCTGGTGAGCATGGTTGAGGTGTGTCTGTGACGTGATCACCCCCACTAGGGGCTGAGGTGGGGCGGGACCCCGCTGACCGTCTCTGCTGATGGTGAGACCCCTGGTGCTGGCCTCAGGTGTCTACGGTTGCGTCTCAGCACAGTCCCATTATCCAGCTTCACCGAATAGGACCTACTCTGGTCCTGTCGTACCACCGATGCAGATTTCCAGACAGTACGTCCGGCCACTTGTGACTGTACTCGCACCTGTTCTCCATTCTGCAGAGGCCGTAGTCCCTTAGCCCCTCTATTGTAATAGCGGGCCTGTCTGAGCTTATTTTCCTGCACAGCGTTATCAGTGTCCACAATTGCAGGTTTCAGCAGATTTTCACACATGGGCAGTAATGTCTTTGTCCTTCGGCTCATCAGTCTTTGAGCAGGACTGGCCTGGAAACCCTGTGCAGGAGTGTTTCTATGAGGCCAGTATGGCTAAGTAAGGGTCCGACTTTGCCTGCAGGGCTTTCCCCATTAATCTTTTGGCCGTCTTGACGGCAGACTCTGCTTTTCCATTACTTTGGGGATATGTAGGCGATGATGTTACATGTTCAAATTCCCAAGACTGGCTGAATCTCTTAAACTCCTGTGAGCTATATTGTGGGCCATTGTCCGAAAACACCACATCAGGCACCCCATGGCGAGCGAAATGTGCCTTTAATTTGTGGATGACTGTGGTGGACTTGGTATCGGGCAGATAATCAACTTCCCAAAAATTGAGAAATAGTCCACAGTCACCAAGTAGTCTTTATTATTAAAGGTGAAAATGTCTGTGCCCACCTTTGCCCATGGCCTCAATGGGAAGTCGTGGCTCTGTAATGGTTCTTTCTGTTGTCGTGTGTCTACTTCCCTGCACACTTGGCACTTCCCAATATATGTCTTAAGCTGTTCATGCATACCCGGCCAATACACACATTCTCTTGCTCTTCTGATGCAGTTTTCAATCCCTAAATGTGAGGCATGAATCTTTTCCATAATTTCTTGTCTTAGAGCTGTTGGGACGACAGCCCTCTCTCCCCTAAAGATGACATTGTTCTGTACAGTTAGCTCATCTCGCATGGAAAAATACGGCCTCACCTCGAGCTCAACCTGTCCTTTATCCTCTGGCCATCCTTTCAGTATTCTCTGTTTCAGCACCTGGAGAGCCTGGTCCCGTTCCGTCTCACCTTGGATTTTCTGTCGTCTCTCCTCTGAAATGGGTAAGTAATTAATCATATTAACAGTTTCAATTTCAGCTTCAACAGAACCCTCAGCTGCATATTCCGGTAGGTATGCTCTGCTCAGTGTATCTGCAACAAGCATCAGCCTGCCTGGAACAAACACTACATCTATGTCATATTTCTGAAGCCTCAATAGCATTCTTTGTAGCCTCTTTGGGGCACTGAGCAAAGGCTTCTGTGTGATGGTTTCGAGTGGTTTATGGTCAGAGTGTACCACTACCTTTCTGCCATATGTGTATTGGTGAAATTTTTCCATACCAAATAGAATGGCGAGGCACTCCTTTTCTATTTGTGCATATCCTCTCTCTGTAGAGGTGAGTGCCCTACTGGCATACGCTATAGGTTGGCCTACCTGCAGAAGTGCTGCGCCCAGCCCAGTTTCGGATGAATCACATTGGAGAGTGAGTTCCTCCGTAGGATTGTAATACTTCAATACTGGTGCTGTGGCTATCATCTCTTTTATTGTCCCAAAGGCAGATTCCTGTATGTCAGTCCATTCCCAGATCACATCCTTGTGTGTCAGTTGCCTCAGGACCTCACAGCTATCCGATAGGTGTGGGCAGAATTTTGCAAGATAGTTCACCATTCCGAGCAATCTCTGTAGGCCCTTGATGTCGGTGGGTCTAGGCATTTCCTGTACGGCGCGTACCTTCTCCGGGTCAATTTTCAAGCCCTGAGATGTCAGCCTGTGACCTATGTACGGCACCTCCTTCTGCCTCAGCTTCAGTTTGTCAAAATTCAGTTTGATGTTGCATGTTCTGCATCGCTCAAGGAGTTTTTTCAGTTTCTCGTCATGGTCTCTTACTGCCATGTCCTGATCTTCTCCTTCGCCAATGATCAGGATATCGTCAGCTATAATGCGTACCCCTGGTAGCCCCTCAAGCGCCTGTGTCAGCCTGTGCTGAAACACCTCAGGAGCTGGGCTGATCCCCATTGGCATTCTCCTCCACCTGAACCTTCCGAATGGCGTCGCAAATGTTGTCATGTAGCTGGAGCGCTCTGTCAGTTTCACATGCCAGAATCCATTTTTTACATCACACACCGTGAATACCCTGGCATTTGCCAGGTCTGGCAGGACATCCTCAATAGTTGGTAGTGGAAAGTGCTGTCTTTTCAGTGCTCTGTTTAGAGGTTTGGGATCAATACAGATCCTCAGCTTTCCTGATGGTTTCCTAACCAGGACCATGTTACTGATCCAATCTGTGCTCTTTTCAACAGGTGTAATTATTTCTCTTGCCACCAGGCTTGTCAGTTCCTGCTTTAGCGGGTTCATCAGAGCCACTGGAACTCTCCGCTTTGGCAGTTTCACTGGTGCTATGTTTGGATCCACTTCGAGCTCATATGTCCCAGACAAACAGCCATCACCCTCAAACACCTGTGGGTATTGCTCCCTGATCTGCTCTTTCTCCAGTGTTTGTCCTTTGCTCTCTGCTTGTTGAACGATGTCATCAATGGCCATGATATTTTCTCTTTGTATCCTCACTAGATCCATGCCCTGCACTGCCCTGTTCCCCAGCAAAGGCACAGATGACTGATCGTCAATCACTATGAATTCAAGTTTGTACAGTTTCCTGTTTCTCGGATTTCTTATTTTAATCCTGCATTTGCCCAAAGGCTTCAGAGTGCTTTTATTGTACATGACAAGGACCTGTTGGGTCTGCTCCAATTTCGTGTCGGGATTCAGAAGATGAATTGGAAGAATATTGCAGCTCGCCCCACAGTCCAATTGAAACTTTACTGACCTATCCCCCAGCAGCATTGTCGCAAACAGTTGTCTCCCCTGCGCGTTCGCCTGTCCCTCTGCGTGAAGGCTCATGATTTCCTCATACTCCTCCTCGGTTTCTGCCACACTGTGTATTCGTTTAGTTTGTGTATCTGACGTTTTGCATTTGGAAGCAAAGTGGTTGTTTTTTCTTGCATTTGCTGCAGACTTTCCCATAAGCAGGACAGCTCTCTTTTTTCCACTCATGTTGTTTACCACAGTACCTGCAGTTCTTAATTATTCTCGGCCTCGCCCCCTGCGCTTCAGTCATTTTTTTAACTGCATGCACCTCTTCGCCTACTTGTCCCTCGATTGTTTTCACATTTTCCTTCGATAGATCCGCTGCTCTGCATATTTCGATGCTTCTTTCCAACGTCAGATCTGCCTCGCGCAGCAAGCGCTCTCTCACATGCGAATCGTGGATTCCGCACACAATTTTATCTCTTATCAATGAGTCTTTTGCGGTCCCAAAGTTGCAAGTGTCCGCAAGTACTCTTAAGTCAGTAACGTACTTGTCAATCGTTTCATTAGCGTTCTGGTTTCTGGAGAAAAACCTGTACCTCTCAACAGTTTCATTTGGTTTAGGATTACAGTGTTTGTCGAACAACGCTATCAACTTGGCTAAAGTTTCCTCCCTTTGCTCTTCCGGTGTGAGTGTAGTCCACAAGGTTTTCCCCAGTTCCCTGCCGGTTTCTCCAATCAAGTATTTGAACACTTTTACCTTTGTCTTGTCGTATGACTCCGCTAAAGTTATGTCCACATACAATGAAAACTCATCTTTCCACGTCTTCCATGTTTTCGCCAGGCAGGTGGAATGCCAATCCAAAGTGGCGGGAGGTTTCAGACCGAATGCATCCATTGTCTTTTTACGTTCGTTTACGCTCTCCTCCGCTTCTTCTTTCACCTCACCTTCGTCATTCGACATCTGTTAGCGTCTATGAGTTCGCTAACACCGCTGCCACCATGTTTTATGTTAGATATTATATTTAAATGAAGACTCGCACACGGAGGTATGTTCATCAGCTTTACCCATTCTTGAGTGCCTACATTACACATTGGTGCACCTGTCTAACCGCACCGGGTAGAACACATACATTGTAACACATATGAGTATCCTTTACGGCCTCGAATATCCCATCATCTTAGCTGAGGAGCACCGAAACGGCTTTATCACAGAGGAAGTGTCCCATGATAAATGTGTCCTTATCTGACCTTAACAATTGTGTGAGACAAAACTGAAAACAGATCATTTGCTCATAAATGAATGTTTTTTCAGTCTGTACTGACATTTAAATCATGGTGAAATGTGCCACTTATTTCATGTCTCTTTTGATAGTAACTAATTACATGTACTATAAGAATGTACTATTGTACTGCAGTTAAGCAGTGGTATTTTGCAAAAATAATTTGTACATTTTGGATTGTCACCTGCTTCAGTAAAAAGGTAACACAATTTGAGAGTGCGCTGACATACAACTGTTTTTACTCACCTATTATTGCATTCAATGTGTGTAATGGATTCAGTGTTTGACTCTTCACATTATGATAAAGTATTTATAGAAGCTCCTTTGATTTGTTTAATAAAGCATCTTTACTCAAAGGAGAGATGTCTTTCTTTATAAACTGGCTTAAATGCATTCCCTGTATAAATGTAATCCATGGTCAATATAAAAATCCTTAATAATAATTAATAATGCAAATCTCATCACTGTATTTGAAACTTTTAAGGTAATTTAGCCTATTTTAGATGTATCCCAGAAATATAACCTTTTTTTTTGCAAAAGTTAAACATAAGTTTTTGTTTAAGACACGAGTTTTGGATGAGAATTATTAGAATAAATTGGTCTCAAAATCTGACAGTTCAATTACCCATGTGTAATCTTTGTTATTAATTCGAGTGCGTAATTTGCGTGGTGCGTGTTGTTAGCACGCAGCGTGGTGCGTGAAGGGCAGTACACGTCACTCCACTCTCCTACGATAGGGGGCGGTACTGAGGAGTTATTGGTTGACGCCCGCCCGAAACCCAGAGGAAGAGTTCGGTAACGCAGAAGAAGAGCAAAGAGCGAAGTAAACCGAAACAAAACTAGCATAACTAACAAAACCACCGGATCCCCCGTGGTTAAAGCACTAACTG
Source organism: Paratrypauchen microcephalus (assembly GCA_036785185.1). Lineage (NCBI taxonomy): Eukaryota > Metazoa > Chordata > Actinopteri > Gobiiformes > Gobiidae > Paratrypauchen > Paratrypauchen microcephalus. The sequence continues at coordinate 1,570,280 of JAVJIX010000188.1, read as the reverse complement.
CTCCAACGCACCAACACCAGCTCACAGCCGAGCAGTGTCCGAGAGGCGGATGCCCTCCGGTCCCTCCGGTGAGCGGCCGGAGCGGGTGTAACATGGCGGAAGTAGAGGCACAAGTGGCGGCCATCCTGGAGTTGATGGTCAGCGCCGCGGTCTCAGAAGTGACCAAAGTGGTGGACGGCAGCGCGTTTGTGCCAGAGGACTGTGTGAGTACAGCCGCGTCCGTGGACCAGAAGGTGAGGTGTTCTAAACCGACCTTCAGCACACCTTTTCTTTTGGGAAGTCTCATGTTTGTTTTTGTCTGCTGCGGCCCAGGTGTTTCACCTCAGCCTGTGCCTGGCCGCTCTGGCGCAGGATGCAGTGGAAAAGCTCTGCCACCTGTTCCACGAGTGCTCCTCCGTGCTGCAGTCCAAGGTAGGCCTAACGTTTGCCGTAACAAAGATGTGGAGGTCAGATCTATGTTCCCTGGTACCTCCTTGGTGGATTGGAGGAGTTTGGATTAGAGTCGGAGCAGCTGCCTTGGATACCTTCTGTCCTGTGGAGGTGTTCCGGGCCTGTCCCACTGGGAGAAATCTTCCCCATGGCCTGCTGGAGGGGCTGTGGCCTCATCTCAATTCTATTTCCTTGCTTCCTTCTCCTCGATTCCTCTCCTCGATTCTGCAGGAAATGAATGAAATGAAATGAATGAATGAAAATGTCCCGGTGACAGAGGAGACACGGTGAGGAGAGTGGAGGAAAGAGGCAGGAGGAGACATGAGCTGAGGGTGAATGGGACACACTTTCCCCAGGTGCTGGTTCTGTCCAAAATGATCTTGTAGTGAGGACTATAGTAAGGATTGTTTTATTCTTATTTCAGGACTTTTAAATCAGTCAAACTAAAATCTTTATTTTTTTTTTATTGTATTTATGTATTTTACTATGTCAATCTTTCTTTGCTGCTGTCCCTGTACTTGTATAGTTGCAACAATACAGACTCTACACTGTGAGACAAATGCAGTTTGATTATCTGATCTGATGTCTGCACCGCTTAATCTGGAGCATTTGACTGACAGCTGAAAAATGGTGGATCGAGGAGAGGAATTAAGGTGAAGAAGGCGAGGAAAGAGAATTGAGACACTGCCTAGTATATCTCTCAGTTGGCTTGGAATGCTTTAGGACTAGAGCTGGATGAAGATTGTGGGGTGAAGGAACTCTGGTTGTCCCTGCTTACACTGCTGTCCCCACATCCCAACCCTGGTTACAGAAGTGGAAGAAGACTGATTTATTTTTTCAATTCAGAGAAAATGGATGATGACATTTGGACCATAAATATACCATTATGTCAGTTGAATCCCTTTTCAGTCAATAGCATGTCTGATCTCTCTAGTTTTAATACCTTATTCTCATAGAATTGTCAGTTAGTCTAATGTAAAACCGAGATTTCAAGATGCTAAATGCTAAACATGGTGTTTATCCATTCATAATCATAACATGGCGTGATAGTTGTATAGCAGTACTGAGTCAGCAGCTCAGTTTTATTTCACGGCTCATTTGTTTACTGTTTCTATGCATGTCCATGGATTCTTGGCACATCTGCCTGTAGCATGGTGCTTTTGCTGTTGGACCCTCTGTGCTGACTGTCCCGTGGTGAGCATGTTTGTGCTGTGGTGCAGGTGACTGAGGTAGAGGAGTTGAGGCTGAAGCTGGAGGCAGCAGAGAGGCACGTCACAGCCCAGGGAGCTCCACGCCGCAGAGGTATGAGCCACCACACACACAGCAGATGTGTCATGCATAGAGTTCCTTCCATCACTGTTACCTAGCAACTATAATGTTAACAAGGGCTTAAACCTGTTCAAATTACACACTAATTATGATGAAGTTGCAGTGTTGATGACTGAGGCAGAACTATTGGCAGCAGAAATGACAAAATGTGTTTTTTTGCTTTTTATTGCTTCAGTTTTGTCCGTGGAACTATGTTTTTTGCCCCACAAGAATTATTTCCTCAAAACACAGACTCAGAAATATGTTATTTAAGGAGAGAACGGTTCAGTTTAATGCAGTCTGATCCAAAGTCTGTATCGGTGAGAAATGTGTGTGCAGTGTCCCTGTGGTTTTTCCCACTCACTAATAAAGTACCAATGGTTGTGATGTCATCTGCATAAACTCCATTACAGTAAATGGGCATATTCTACTCGATAATTGCAGAGTTTACTTCTAATCCAGTGTGTGTCTTGTCCTCCACAGTGGTGATGATCTGTGACACCGCCTTAAAGCGCATGCCTTTTTTCAAGAGGTGGAAGTTGAAGAAGGTAAGCCATGCCATTAGAGCAGCAGATGGACAGTTATCTCTGCCCAGGCTAAGACCCATTGAGATCAAGATTTTCCCAAAATTATTTTTCTTTTAACGGTGCCATATTGTGCAAATTTTACTCTTTTAGAATGTTGTTACGTCCTAAAAAACAAACCTGTTGTGTTTTGTTTCATTCACACATTTGAGTAAGCCTGCATTATTAGTCTGTCTGCATCTCTAGTGCTCAAAATACTCTGTTCCACTGTGCAAGGGCTGCAGAGTAACTTTTTTAGGGACTGTCCCGAGACTGTCCCGAACCCCAGACTTGACTGTCCCACATAGATTTCCTTCTGGCCCGATATAATTAAGTTTAAATTAAATTTTAATTATTTACAGTGCATACAGTATGTTGCATCTTGTGCTACAACTATACATTAATATTTAATTAACCATTATTAGTTTGCTATTGCTTTTAGTTTTACCTTATACCTTTTAATTTCTTTTATTATAATTTCTTGATCATTTTAAAAAGTTGTGGTCTTGGAAATTAGATAACTAATTTCACTGAAACACCGTAAACATGATTACCTGTAAGATTATACAAAAAAAACTCACTATTTGCTTCCATTTTTTAAATTGTGTTGAAGTTATATAATTGTATAACTTATATTGTTGTATAATATATAGTTGTATATTATAATTTGACTTTCTGGTTGGACACAGGCAGCAGGTATGAGTAATTCCAACTGTAAACAAGGGCCAAAACATGAATAGTTAATGTGTGAAGAATCCCTCAGTCGTCCAGGTAGAATCCATGATAAAAGGAGAAATTCAGTTTGTCTACTGGACAAAGTTTACTTGGTCGAAAACGTTTCATAGCTCATCCGCGCTGCTTCGTCAGTTCTGGTTAGAGTGCTGATAGACACTGCAGTGTCCATCAGCAGTTGACAAATTGAATTTCTCCTTTTATCATGTATAGTTACTATATGTATGTATAGTGTAGTTTATTGGCACTGAAAAACATGCATCCTTACCGTGCTCGGGTACTACCCTACCTAGCCAAGTCAGAATTAGAAAAACATGAAAACCTGTCATAGGCGCTTTTCAAGATTCACGATTTTATTGTCACTGTGACAGAAAATGACAACATTACATTTAGTTTGGTTTATTTGCCATTTACAGTATAAAAACACATTGGAAAAGGTGCAAAAAGCCCTGAGTGCACAGCATTCATACACTCATTCAAACAGACAAATTAAAACATTTTTAATTAGACACCATTAAAACATAATTTTGTCAATATAAAGTAATCTTACAGTGCATTGTTTAAAGTGATCACTGCCTGTGGGAAGCAGTAGCATTTCTCTGAGGGAAGAAGTTCAAAAATGTCACTGTCAAGATGATCAGACGGGTCATTAATAATTGATAATGCCCGAGAAAGAAGTCTGTTTGTAAATGTTCTCCAGGACTGTCAGCTCCACCTACTGTCCTGCAGACCAAGGACCACTCTGGGAAGAGCTCTTTTCTTTGGCTGTGGCATTTCCAAACCACACTGTGACTGCAGCATTAGAAATATGTTTTCAACCATTTGCACACCTATACCTTTGATAGAAATGGGATGATGAGTTATTTTTTTCCCCAAAATCAGCAACCAGCTCATCTCTGATCTAAAATGTGAGTCATAATTTGCATTAATAAGATCAATAACAGTTGTATCATCTGCATACTTTATGATCAGATTGTTAGGATCAGAAGTAACAGTCATAGGTGTACAAAGTATACAACAGTGATCTTAAGATACAACCTTGTGAAGTGTTCACAATGAGTTTATCAGAAACAATGCCCTTAATTTTAACCCTTTGAAACGTGAAAGGTCATCAGAATACATTTTCTAATGGCATCACACAGACCAAGAGTTTTCAGATTCTGTATGAGCCTCGCAGGAACAAGAATATTAAAATCCAGAAAAAGCATTCTGGCATGGGATTTGCCCTTGTTCAGATGCTCATAGCCAATGTTCAGGGCAAGAGCGATGGCGTCCTCCACACTTCTGTTCTGCCTGCAGGAAAGGGTCCAAAGGATCACAGCAGAGGATGACAAAGTGGAGGCTGCTGCTTCAGATGTACCCTCAGAGAGTGAGGAGGGCCCCACACGGGAGGGCATTACCACTGAAGAGGAGCCTACAGAAGAGGGGCCTACTGAGGAGGAGGGCCCTATTGCAGAGGACAATCACGACCATGGCAACCATGAGCAGGTCTGCACTGCATGCAGCCATTGTGACAGAATGTAGTAGTGATCTTTGTTAAATACTAACAAATTGCTTTTAAATTAATGAATAAAGACACTTTCTTGGTCCCAGGCACATGAATGAATGTGAACTACTTTCTGTTTCAGGGTGAAGATGCCCTGGGGCTGTTTAATGCTGACACAGACTACATAACCAGACTGGTGAAGATTGCAGTGAAGGGGGGTCCTATCAAGGCTTCCAGGAGACGTAAGGTCCTGAGGCCCAGTGGCCCTGGCCCCTCCGATGCCCTCAGCTGCTCTGTGTGTGAGAAGGAATTCACCAGACAGAAGGCTTTAGATGTGCACATGTTGCAGCACACTGGTGAGAAGTCTAGGCTTTCTCTTCACAGGCCTGTGAAAGCCTCCCAGAGCGCCTCTAGGGATGCACCAATACTGAAAAATAAGCTTCCAAAATGGGTTCATATCTTGGTTGGATATATAAATTGATTAAATAAGACTATTTTTTTTCTGTAGTTACTTGAGAAATAAATAACAGACACATAACAAATTTGGATCAGTTTTGTCTTTTGTTTTATTTTTTTTTATAGGAAAAACTTTTTTTTCAGTCTCTGCTCTGGTATCAGTTGATATCAACTATTGGCAGACACTTAAAGCCATAGCATCAAAATTGGTATTGGAACTGAAAAAGCTGGATCGGTGCATCCCTAAGCACTACACTGTCACTATTCATTTACAATGTATTTTACAGAGCTCAAGATGACTACAGCTGTCGCCTCGTAGGGCAAATCAAAAGAGTGGAATTAACTAACAAAGTCTGAAAATCAAACAGACAAACACATGGAGAAGTGTCCCACAGTGCCCCCTGTCCTGAGACCCTCCTCCTGCTGGAACAACTCCGACAAAACCCAGTGGGGAAAAAAGAGAAACCTCAAGGAGAACCACAGTGAGGGAGAGATCCACTCCCATGGACTGAACCATGATAGAACCAGATGCAGATGTGTCAAGGACTGACACATCCATTTGCAGATAGTCAAAGTCTGTAGAGCCAGAGTCTCTTAAGACTAAGGGACAGAGAGGGCCTCATCCAGGATAGGGTAGGACACATTGGCCTGTCGGTGGGATAGCATCTCAAATAGTTGCAGAGCAGAGTGGGATAGGGAATAACTTGTGAACAGCAATGAAGAGACTCCAGGTGAACTGAATACTGGAAGTTGTTGACGGAGAAAGTAGGAGGAAGGAGGATAGGGAGTTACCAAAGTTACCATACTTCCCTTAGCAGAATTGCTAAGGCAGCTTAGCTCAAACTGGGTTTGGGGGGCATTTTTCACTCAAGCTGATTCCAAAAAGCATGAGCGCTAATTCCCTCCACACTCAGTGGTGTCAGAGGTGCCTTAGAGTCTCTGGTCTGCTTTTGCAGAGGGTTAGGATAACCACATGCATAAAAGACTTCAAAATGGACATGGTCCCATTGACACCAACACTCAAAAATGTGGACACACCTTGTTTCTTTATTTGACTATGCCTGTTTACAGATGTGAAGTGAACACCACTTTATTTTACATCATGAAGCTGCTTTTACTGCCACTGTAAAGCTGTGTGTGTCCGTGTGTGTTCAGGGGAGCGGCTGCATCTCTGTGACGTCTGTGGGAAGAGCTTCACTCAGAAGCAGAGCCTGACTACACACCAGAGGATCCACAGCACCTTGAGGCCCTTTAGCTGCCCCACCTGTGCCAAAACCTTCCACCGCAAATACCAAATGAGGCGTCACATGGTCCTGCACACAGGCCAGCGCAACTACAAATGCCAGTACTGTGACAAGGCCTTCACCAATAACAACAACCGCAACCGCCACGAGCTCATCCACACTGGAGAGAAGCCCTACAAGTGTGACGTGTGCGGCCGCTGCTTCAACCAGGTACCACAGGCTATGTGTATGTGCACACGGCCATGTTTTATTCAACCATTTTAGATTTAAAGTTATTCACTCTATTGCTAGGTTTAAGATGGGGGGACACGACGCTATCAGCAGCAGTCAGGGCTACAGACAGTTTAATGTTTATCAGAAAATAACTACTCGATATTCTGTTTGAGTGTAATTTCCGGCACTGGTCACCCTATGTTATGCAGATTTTTGTTGTAATAAAGTGAGTTCTTGGGTCCAGTCACTAAGAGAAGTACAGTGTTAACAATAGGGGAAACTCTTGTCTCTTGCTCCCATCTGGGACTAAGTCATCATCACATTCTAGAACCACCAGTAGAATCATGCTGATTTATAATAGGACCAGACAGAACTATTGTGAAAGTTTTAGCCCTAATGTTGTGGTTGCTAGGTAATGTACATTTATGTTTATCACATCTGCTGCCCATGTTCAACCAGGAAGTAAAATTAATAAGTTCATTTAAATTACAAATCTAGAAAAAAATCTAGGCAAGATTTGTAGTCAAATAATGACTTATGTTATAGAGCACATGATAGATTAGACTACTTTCTGCACCGTTGGTGTGTCCCAGAGATTTATACTTATCTTTTTTGTTCATAGTCAGTTGTTGAAAAATAAAGAAATACTTGTGACTCTCCTCCAACAGTCCAGTTCTCTAAAGGACCACCAGCATCGCCACTCTGGAGGCAAACTCTTTAAGTGCTATTGCGGCAAGGCCTATTCCCAGAAGAGCTCACTCCGCATGCACACAAAGACTCACATGAAGATCTCTCAAACCTGGGACGGCACCATCTCCTGTGTGGCCTGTGGTACTACAACAGAGAGCAGGGAGAGTCTGCAGGACCACCTGGGCACACACCGCTTTCCCTGCTCCTGTGTGCTCTGTCAGCAGCCTCTGGACTCCCTGTGCGAGCTGCACATGCACCAGCACAAGCACAGACGGCTGCAGCCCAACCACTGCCACATCTGCAACAAGACCTTCCAGTCGTACACTTACCTGCAGGTACACATCCGCGGCCACCGGGGAGAGAAGCCCTTCGCCTGCCTCACCTGTGGACGCAGATTCTTACAGAAGGCTGCCCTCCAGACCCACCAGGTAGTCGTCTCTTTTTGTCTAATGACTTCTTTAAGAGCACGTCAGGTAGGGCAGTGCCAAAAATCGAAATATCACTAGATCAGGATTTAAACTTGGGTCGATCTTGATGATGAGGCAAGAGCATTTTAATCGACAGGTCTACAGCCAATTAGACTACTCAAGTAAAAGCTTGTGGTGCTGAAGAGTCACCAGTCTTTTGTTTAGGATAAAGGATTGTTTAGGATATAATAAAGTCCTCGCATTTCATCAGTTTTGACTTAAATCTGCACAATTTGACTAAAGGTCCAGTGTCTCTTTGCCTCTGCCTGTATGTGTGCGATGCCTTCTGCCTCACTCCGCCTCCATCACTCTTTCTGATCCAGCTCCTCACCTGTTCTCCTTTCTCTCCTCTTGTGCTTGTTATCATTATAATCCAAGTTAATTTAGCTCCATCGGGTGTTCGAGGGTGCATGGGAGTTTGCCTGACCAGTCCACATGTGCTTTGTGGATCTGGAGAAGGCATTCGACCATGTCCCTCATGGGGTCCTGTGGAGGGTGCTCTGGGCGTACGGGGTCCGGGGCCCTTTGTTAAGGGCTGTTCGGTCCCTGTATGACCGGAGCAGGAGCCGTGTTCGCATTGCCGGTAGAAAGTCGGACCTGTTCCCAGTGCATGTTGGACTCCGCCAGGGCTGCCCTTTGTCACCGGTTCTGTTCATTATATTTATGGACAGAATTTCTAGGCGCAGTCTGGGGCCGGAGGGGATATTGTTTTTTTTTTGTTTTTTTTCAATATCAATCAATCAATCAATCAATCAAACATTTATAAGGCGCTTTTCATACAAAATTGTAGCACAAAGCGCCTTACAGTGGTCAAGGATTAGAAGATTGACCTTTATTGATCTCGCACAGGAGAAGTTGTTTCTATATTTGACCCGGGGACCATCCCCATGATTTTGTTTTGTTATTTATGCTTTGGTCAGGCCCTAAGCTGGAGGATTTTACCTATGGCGCATGTTTAGGTTGGTGGGGGAAACCGGAGTACCCGGAGGAAACCCACCCGAACACGGGGAGAACATGCAGTCTCCACACAGAAAGGCCCGGGCAACCCGAACCTTCTTGCTGTGAAGCATGAGTGCTAGCCACTCAGCCACCGTGCCGCCAGGGAGAAAAAAAAATAAAAATAAAAAAATAAAAATAAATAAAAATAAATAAATAATATATATAAATATATATATATATATATATATATATATATATATATATATATATATATATATATATACATATACATATACACATATATATACATACACACATACATACAGTACATACATACATACTCCTATCGTGCAATATCGTTTTTCCAACGTGCAAGTATTTTTTCAATACTCTGTCACTGTTTTTTTATTATTATTATTATGACTTATTCAAATTATTACTTATTTTATTATTATTATCACTTATCTTTATGCCATTCTTGCTGCATGCACTTTTCTTTCCTGTTCAAACTGTCCCTACCTGGAGCTACTGTGACAAGTAAATTTCTCCTGTGTGAGATCAATAAAGTCTTATCTTATTAATATAAGTCAGTGTTATGTCAGTAACCTAGTGTGTGTGTGGGTGGGGTGTTTGTGTACAGGTTGTTCACACTGGAGAAAAGCCCTTTTCCTGCCAGACGTGTGGTCACAAGTTCTCATATAAGGTCTCCCTGAAAGCCCATCAGGTATTGGTGTGTTTGGTGTATTTATTTGGTGAGGACAGTACATGTTTTTATGATCTCAAAATGTATCAAGATTTATCAAAAGTATCAAAATTTATATAATAACAAAAAAGCATAACTAAAGCAGTGACGTACAGTAGAAACACACATGGAAGTCATATATTACACAAACTTGACTCTTGTGAGCTTGAGTCTTGTTAGACTGTTGTTACCACCTCAAAAAGAGACCTGGAGTTAGTTGTATTCAGTTTGAGTAACCCTTTATTATTAGTCTGTCTGCATCTTCAAAGTTCAAAATGCTCTGTTCCACCTTGAAGGGTGGATGTGATGTTATGAAGCGGTAGTTTTCAAGTTAACAGCTCCTTTTTTCTTTATCTCAGTTGTGAAATGGTAATGGTCCTCACATAGGCTCTACTCTGCTAGACCCATGACCCTGTGTGTTCCCTGCCATGACTGAGATCTCTCCTCTCAGCAGTGGGCGTGTTTGTGACTCTGAATAGTCCACATTCTGATTATTTGACTACTACATGCACTGACAGTTAGTAGTTTAGTTAAGATTCAGTGTGATGAGTTATTTGAGCTCTGGGATGATGTGCATTGGTTTAACCTGCTCTGTGTGACTGCAGGCGCTGCACACTGGAGAGCTGCCCTTCCCCTGTAAGAGCTGTGACCGGAGGTTTGCACATCCATACTCTCTCAGGAAACATCAGGTATGCAGCCTCAGTACCAGGAGCTTTTAACAAGAGTATGATGTAAATAGGACAATGGTATGAAATGCAGTAGTGGCGCTCAGGTGCAGAGGTGGTAGAGAAGCCAGAAATTGTAAGAGTAACGTTGCTTCAAAATAATATTACTAATGGTAATGGTGGTATAGTGGTCCAAGAAATTACTCCAGTAAAAGTAAAAAAGTATTTGGGAAAAGTACTACTCGCGTAAGAGCAACTTAAAGAGTAACTGTGAGTAACATCTTATAATTTGTTAATGTAATTGGAAGGGCTAAGAGACAAGCATACTAAATCATATCTGAAGGAGTGGTGCAAGAAACACAAATGTAAAATCATTTCATACTGTCAACATAAAGCTTCTGTAAACAACTTACTCAAGGATACTGTTACTTCAATAAAATATTACTCAAATAAGAGTAAGGGTATGCTCTTAGAAAAGTACTCTGAAAGTACACTTTCTTTAAAAAGTTGCTCACTTAAATGTACACCCACTTGTATTCAGTCAGTGCACACTGGAGACCAGCCCTTTACCTGTCCGACCTGTGGGAAAAGCTTCAGTAATCCGTCCAACCTGCAGAGGCACTGTCGCACCCACAGCAGAGAGAAACCTTACCACTGCCCCGTGTGTGGGAACAGCTTCAGCCAGAGCTGTGCCCTGAAGGCCCATCAGCGCACCCACGGCGGGCACAAGACCTACGAATGTGAGCACTGTGGCAAATGCTTCTCCTACCAGCGCAGCCTCAGAGAGCACAAGTACAAGTGTGTGTAACCACTAGTACAGGTGTGTGACCCCCCCCCCCATACCCACTCCACTGGGGAACATGCCTTTGTGTGTACTGTGTACCTGAGCTCTGCACAAGTGTTTTGTACAAGGACTTTGACATGTATGTAACAATAAACATGTTGTTTTTTACTGGCTACATTCATTTAGAAAATGTGTTTTTACATGGAGCACAGATTTGGACTGGCTCAGGGGATCATGTGGGGCTCTTATGGGGTAGAAGCCTGTGGAAAGTACAATTAAAAGTCTGATTCTTTGCCTCTACTTTCTAGAGTTAATGTTATGATCATGGAAGCCAAAAGTGTGGTGTACTCAAAGGTCAGTGCGTGTGGACATGTTTGGACCTGCCCTACTCTCCAGTCCATTCCAGTATTGATGTTCCACAGCCTGACGTGTGCTCTGCTCCAGGTTGCACTCACTCTCCTGTCTGCGCCATAGCGCACAGTCACTGTTCTTCCCCACTGCAGAGCCGAGCTGGGGTTCACCTTTACACCCATCACAGAGCACAGTCCGTTTCCTCTCACGCTACAAACACACATGTGACTGGTTTCTATAAATTGCCCCTTGTGGGAATAACTAAGTTTTGTCAGCCTCCTGTGAATAGACACACACACGGTCCTGCTGCTTGATCCGCCTCAACGAATGAGAAATATGGAAACGTGTTGCATGATTTCAAACCTACAAGTGCAAAACATTTACCGCAGGATGTACCGTAAATCTCACGCGGGGGGCGGATCATGGACAAAACTCCCTCTATCGCATTTGTCCACGCGTGTGATCGCGGCCCTTTAATTCTTTCCGCCCCCGTGTCTGTGAACACGGTGGTTCCTGGGGTCAGAGGCGTGTCCAGCCGCAGGACGGCGTTTGAGGACCGCGGGTGGACACGGGGTGGACACAGGGTGGACACAGGGTGGACATAGATCGGACATAGATCCATGCGCTAAGCTCATCGGTTGAGCGCGTGCGCAGCAGCCGTGTGAGTCCTTCCTCTTTCTCTTCCTCTTCCTCTGAGGACGGAGGAGGAAGCGTCTGAGGTCGCCGTGTTCGACATTAAAGAAACCCCTGAAACACCGGAGGATCCAGAGGTCTCCTGACCGCACAGAATCGCCACAATCACGACGACGAGGCGGAGCAGAGCGGCCCGGCCCCCCCAGAGCCGCTCCAGAGCCGCCGCTGCTGCGGTGGGGGAGGCACATCCGTCGCTTTGTTGTTGAGTCACTGCTCTGAGGCCCTGCCTGTGAGGGAGTTCTACTTTCAGTGTTCCACGGGATCCTGTTTATACTGTTTTCCACGGAACCGCTTGTGTCTCCACGATGGCGTTAGCTCGCAGACTGTAATTGCCCCTCTGTGTGCGGGATTGTGCCCTGCCCACCCCGCTGTTTACCCCGAAGGCGATGCTGAAGGTGTGTTCCGCGGCAGGGCTGGAGCCGGGGCCCGCGCCTCGGTAGTGGGGGGGTGTACACGGACTGTGACAATGGAGACCGAGTGAAGAGTGTCCCCGGGACGGAGCACAGACGCAGGGTTCTCCACCGGTTCACCCCAGGAACAGAACTGTCGTCCGGGCGGGATGTCACTGCGCTCCGCGCTGCTCGGGAATGAGAGGAACCCGGACCGGGTAAGTCCGGGCTGGAAACCCCATTAGTGATGGGTACTTCTCATGTTCAATCAATGCAGGACCAAAACCAAACCATTATCTAATAAATGAGCTGTTAGACAAACACAGTAGCCCAATATCTGTTCAACTACACTGGCAGATGCGTGAATTGAATTTCTCCTTTTATCATAGGATGTGGACAGAATCCTAAACCTGTGTGCTCTGGAGTGGTGCCACAGGTCCCAGCATCCAGTAGTCCCGGGCCCCATGGGGCACTGAGGACACACAAAGCTTTTAATGTTGCACAATGGAGACACTTAAAGCGAACACATCAAACTGACACCACATTGAATAATCACAGAATGTTATCCTGGATCATTGCAGGAGTGAAACCTTCGCCCAGCTGGCTGTCTCCCTCTCAGTCTGTGCTGCTGGACTCTCCATGGGAGGAGTCAGCCCCTCGGTCAGGCTCAGTGCTCAGGCCCAGTGCTGGTCAGCGTTTTCCACCAGAACTAGGCTTGTCATTCTGTTGACTTATCATTCAGTATAAGATGGGACAATCATTTATTCTGACTCTAACTGCATTGTTTCTTTCTGCTATGTATTTTGCAGCTCATGTATTTTAACTATGGTTCACTTAGAAAATGTTTTATGGGCTGATTCTGGTGGCATTAATTAGCCTATTCAAATATGATTTATTTATTTTTTATGTCACTTCAAACTGTTATGGTGACCGGCCTAAGCAGGACCAGACCTCACAGACGTCTGGGGACCACAGTTCTGGTGCTGTGCAGAGGACCTGAAGTTTGGGTTCATGTGCATCGTCTTTTTCCCAAAGAATTTCAGCCAATAATTTTTGCCCTTGAGGAAAGGCGGGGTCCTGTCTGATTTCAGAAACGGGAAGTAAATAGGACATGACTAAAAGCCAGAAGGAGGACCAGTACGAGTAATATGTTTAGTTTTGAAGAATGATATTTTTGCTTAAGAAAATATAGATGATAAACGATAATAGTGAAACTTTGTCTCTGAGAAAGCGAGAATCCAAGTGATTCAATATTGAAATGGACAGTATCATTAAAATGAGAGAGATGGATACTTTATTGATTGAATGAAACAATAAATAGTGCTAGAAGTTATTAATTCTATGCTCAAAGCTCAAAAGTTGCATAAAAATTGTGTGTAAAAAATGTGTACACAATTGTACACATTATAAATACAGAGCTCCAAAATATATAATATTAAATATATATTTTGTATATTGAACGTTAAGGTGAAAGTTAGTGACAGATCTAATGGTCACAATGAAGATAGGACTCATACCAGTAAAAAAAAAACCCCTCCAAAATTCACTTGGAGGCTGCACTAGCCTGACTTCAGAACAGAGAAAGACTATACAGTAAATACTGTCTCTGCAATGAAAGGTCCTATGTTATGCAAAATTAACTCTTATTTTTTGTCAAACAACAAACCTGGAGTTGTGTTTGAATAAGCCTTTTGTCGGTCTATACATAGCTCCAATGCTTAAAGGTACAGTGTGTAGGATTCATGGCGCATAGGTGGATGGTAGCTATTGCACTTCCTGTTTTAGCTACAGCAGACCTCGAGGGTCACCCGGGCGCGCCGACGCGGACAGCTCGCGTACCCGGCGCTGTGCGAGCCCTCGCCGACAACTACGGTATAAATAAAACGCGGTCCCGTTCACTGTTTTTTTTTTTCTTTTCTTTTCGCATGAAGGCACACATTCCCGATCGTGTACCATGACAATCTATACATCAAATGAAACCTTACAGTCTCCTCTTTTTGACTATGCAATTCATTTCCCGGCACAACAATCACTCCCCGAGCACATGGGGCTTTTATACGGAAAAGCACAAAACGAGGTTTGTTACTTAGCTTACCTTTGAAGGCTCTGGACAGGTCAAACTCAGTATTTCACCATAAACTTGGTCGCAATCTGTCCGTAAGGATCCAGCGAATAAAATCCAGTAAAACAATTTAGTCCAAAACACGTGTTCGATCCATTACGACGTGTGATCCGGCAACATGCTTGTCGTTGTTTATCCAAAACCACGAGCCTTGCCGAAGGCGGAGCCCAAATGTCCTTCTGCGGCTCTCGTAATCAAAATGGCTGCCTCTATATGGGGAAGATCCCCCTTTTATGCAGGTATATCTAAGTCCAACAGAATACTTTGATTTCATGATGGAAGTGAAAAGGCTTGGAAAACACTATTTTTGAATGGGTATCTTCAATTTCTGTAATTAACGGGTAAAAATCTTACACACTGTCCCTTTAAAGGTCCCATGACATGGTACTTCTTGATGCTTTTATATGGCTCCTTAATGGTTCCCTAATACTGTAAATGAATCCTTCTTCAAAATCAACACTCACTGCATGAGATATGACTCTGACAGTCTTCATGAGGCTAGATATGTGTCTAAAATGCTTTATTCTGAGTGTTGCTGCTTCAGTGCAAATGAGAAGGACAGAGAGATTGGCTAAGGAGCGGGGGGGGGGGGCTAAACAGGGTAGGGGAGCTCGCGTTCAAAAGCCTCAGAAAGTGAAAATTTCATGCCATGGGACCTTTAAAATACTCTGTTCTTCCTTGTGTGTGTGATGTAGTGGTAAAATTAAGTTATCGTCTACCTTTTGCTCTGTGGATATGGGCATTTACAGGGCTGGAGTCAGATGACTTTTATCAAGTCGTTTTAGGTGAATATTATGAGTTAAAATCTCCAAATTATAGCATCATGATCCATGGGTGTCATAGATTATAACTACAGAGTCATAAGCAAAAAATATTTTCTTTAAAGGTTCTATATTACACAAAATAGACTCTTGTGAGCTTTAAGTCATGTTTGAATGCTGTCACCTCCTCAAAAACATACTTGGAGTTGTGTTTTGTTTCTTTCACACATTTTCAAGTTAACAGCTCCTTTTACCTTTTGTTCAGTACAGATTGGAAATGCAGGAAATTATCAAAATGATTTTAGTAAAGGTGTATGGAGCTTAAAAAGTGGTGCTTTTCCTTTATTATTTTGCATTACATCACAAGGTGGAACAGTTTCCGTTTCCATTTGAGAGAAAAACTCCTAAATATGCAGGGGTTGTGTATTAAACATGTGTGGAAAAACAAAACGGATACTTTATTGCTGCAGCAACATTTACACTTCACCTTTGTGTCTCAGTCAAAGGTCTCAGTGCAGTTTAACAGGAGGACTGGTCAGGGAGGGTCAGCAGATCTGTGTCAGAGCAGTTTGAGGAGACGAAGAGCCAAAAGTGTCCCTCCTCTGTCCTGCAGCATCACAGCAATGTCCAGGGGGAACCAGGTGAACACAAAAGAAAAGGCCTCATTCTTACTCTGGTGTTTCAGTTGGTGGTGACTAAAATGGTTAATTCCCTCAAAGTATAACACAACTCCAGGTATGTGATGTGATAAGGAAACAACATAACAGATCAGAATGTAGTGATATGGGCCTTTTAAGAATAAATCAGCACTACAGTTGTTATCAGTAAAGTATTTGATTTAAGCATGTTGACCTCATATCTGAGGACACAGGTTGTATTTATTAAATATGTAATTGAAATTCTAATTACTTTCCCTTTAACTACACCAGGGCAAACCTGAGCATTGTTGTTTCTCTCTTTAGGCAGTTTACAGTTAATCTAAGCTGCAAGTTTAAGAGCGAGAGAGTGTGAGAGCAGACGCTGAGCCTGGGGCCAGTCATGAGCCAGGGCCATGTGAGGAGAGACAGTACAACCCGCTGAACCATTGGGGAAAATATTGAATTGCGATAATTGGACAATCTTTGCCATTGTGATTAGATTTGCGATTTGTTTTAATAACAAGATTCTGACTAATAACAAGAATAGACCAAAGAAAAAAAGACATGAAATTAATGTATGTAAAAAATTGCCGCCTTAGTGATTTGCTAATTGCATCCATTTAACATTTTCTGAAATGCATGGGATTCTTAAAGGTCATTTTTTTTGTTTTCTTTGAAAAGTGAATGCTCCTGACGTTTAAAAAAAAAATCTAAAATAGTTAAACACATCTATTAATAATTACAGAGACATTTTACATGACATTTTGTGTTTTATGAACAATATTAACAAACTAGGTGTTTTGGCCAGGGACTTCCGCTTTTTAGTGGATTTCCACTTTTTTGTGAGCTGCCTAGGGGTCATTTTTTATATCCGTGCAAATCCGTAGAGAAAGATTTGGGGTGTATATATCTGTATAGTTGTGTTTAAGGTTGCCAACGTCCCTTGAAAAACGGAATCGTCCCGTATTCAGAAACAAAAGTACATGTCTCGTATTAAACTTCTTCCGGTGTGCGGGCCGCATGAGCCCGTGTGCTCGTCTGGAGCTGCGGACACTGCATGTCACCACGCACGTGAGTGAACGCGCGCAGCATGTTCACGTGTACCTTTGCGTCCCAGCATGTATCACAGAGCAGGTTAAACTTTATAAAACGTCCTACCTGTCCGTGCCTCAAGTGAGCGCGCCGCTCCTTGCCTTTTCAGGCTCTCGCTCCTCCTGCTCATAGCGCACATAAGCTCCCTCCTCAATGCCTCTGATTAGAAGAGTAAAACTAAGTGCAAAGCAAAAACGAATCTAAATTTAAATTTAAAAAAATCAAATAAAATCAAAGAAGGGGTCCTCAAACTGTGGGTGAGGGTCCAAAAACGGGGCACAGAGTGTTTAAGTGCAGTACAGTTTGCTTGGCTTCTTTTGAGATTAAAATGAACATTTATGAATTAAAATGGAGATAGATTGATGAAAACTTGTTTATGTGAGTCAGCCTTTTCCCACATGAAGATCATTAAGCCCAAGTACTGTTCCACCATGACTGATGATCATTTAGAAGTATGTATGTGTGTGCAACCAGTCATGAATCAGTGCTAGTGCAGCCTCTGCAGCTCAGTGAGTGAATTCTGGAGGTTCTGAGCTTTCACATGAGACATGTCCTGTTCATATTATGTTTGTGCTCAGAATGAGCTAAGGACACCCAGTTTCAGTGCTGATTTGGAGCACAAATATAACTCTGAAATGATGAGCACTATTGGTTAAACCTGTTCCTCATAGTCCTGACTTAGGCTCAGAAGCTCAAGAGCCCAAAGTGGTGCTGGGTTAATCCTACAGTCTGCTCCATCTGTCAGCCTGAGGTCTGCACACTGGGTCACTACGGCAAGAGCAGTGAGCATCTGACAGATCATTTGAGGAACACAGTTTTTGTATCTGCTCTGTAATTATTTCTGGCACCTGTGGATTATTATGTTATAATTTGCATTAAAAGAAACAAGTCTGCTGATTTCCACATTAGAAAACTGATGGCTGCACATCACTCTAGCAACCATCAGATTATTTTTCATTTGTACCAAAATGACTGCAATGCATCTGAATCTTACGCATATCACCGATTAAGAAAATAAAATTAGAGAACGCATTCAGTACAGAGCAGAGGGCATCAAAACAGGGTTGATTGGCAATATGATGTCTTGTAAAGAGGCGATTAAAGATTGTTCAAACATGCACAAATCACTCCAAATACAACTTTGGGTGAGTAAATGGTAAGTTGTGAGCTCTGAAAAGTCCCTTTAGCAGAATAGGTCTGCTTTAATCCTCATGTCAAACGGCATCAGTCACTGTGTCATAGTATATGAGAATTTATCATACTCAAAGTCCACACAGGAGACGATGAAGATCCAAAGAGTATGGATGCATCATGCAAAACGTAGTCTGACTGAAATTACATTTTCAGTTTCTACAACTGTTATGTTTACTATGACTATACTGAAAATGAATGAAAGGAGTGAGCAAAGTTAACTTTTCAGTCTGGTTTCCAGTGCATAAACTCAGTCATATCCAGGGAACACACCTGCACATGTCCCATCACACAATACAATTTACATACAGTTGATCACAACTATAAAAGGAAAGTTACATATGTAACTACAGTTCTATGAATCCCGGATGACCACCAGAGGGCGGTGCTGAAAGCACTGAATGTTCCATTCGCACATACGCAGTTCGAATAGTAATACCAAATGAGTCACACCTGTGACCCAGGATGACGCGCGGAGCTAATATAGTCCCCCGTCATCCATGACTCTCTTACTGCAGAATCTTCTTGCAGAAACGCAAGGATCCTGAATGGCAGAGTATCTCTGGCGGTCATCTGGATTTCATAGAACTGTAGTTACATAAGTAACTTTCGCTCTATTTCATCCCTCCTGACTGCCAATGCTGAAAGCACTGAATGACTAATACCACCTATGTCACAAAGAATCCTGAGCACATACCTCACTGAGAAGAGATCTTAGATGTTCTTATTATTATTAGGAGCAGTGGGCAGCACATTACGGCACCCGGAGACCATCTCCATGATCTTCTTGCTTCAGTTTGGTCAGGACCTCAGCTGGAGGATTTTACCTGGAGCTTTGTTTTGGGTTGATGGGGGAAACCGGAGTGCCCGGAGGAAACCCACCCAGACACAGGGAGAACATGCAAACTCCACACAGGCATGCACACACACAGATAGAACCCGGCCCGAACCCGGAACCTTCTTGTTGTGAAGCGTGAGTGCCACCGTGCCGCCAATTGACATTGTAGAATCCGGCAAATGTGCTTGGTGAAGCCCAAGATGTAGCAGCACATATTGTCTCCAAAGGGACTCCTCTCATGGCTGTCCTTGAAGCGGAGATGTCTCTAGTAGAATGGGCCCTCACACCAGATGCAGGATGGAGGATTGCGGCCCACAATGCTATAGGCACGGTGAATGGTCTCAACAACCCAGTGTGAAAAGCGGTGACAGCCCTTCTTGGCACCCCCGTAACACAAGAACAGCTGGTCTGAACGCCTCATAACTGCTGTGACTGCGATACAGATTTTCAGTGCCTGAACCAGGCACAACAACTGTAGCTTGTCCCTGCCCTCTCCAAGCGGGGGCTCAAACCGAGGCAAACTGAAAGGCTCATTACAATGAGGCATAAACGCTGTATTTGGCCACAGAGTGACACCAGAACCATCCAGACTCCAAGAAGGGCTGACAGAAAGGGCATGTAACTCACTGACCCGTTTCGCTGACACAATAGCCAATAAAAATGCAGTCTTACATGAAAGCCACTTGAAGTCCACCTGTGCCAAAGGTTCAAATGGAGGGTCACACAGAGACTCCAAGAACCACAAGTCTCACACTGGAGCCTGTGATGTAGTTCGTGGGTGCAACCTGTGAGCACCCTGTAGAAAAAGAGAAACCAAGTTATGGTCCCCAACTGTACCCCAACCAAACCATGATGACAGGATATAGCAGTAACATACATCTTAAGAGTGGATTGAGACTATCCATTATCCAGGAGAGACTGGAGGAACTCCAGGATAACTGAACAAGACACAGGATCCACACCATGGGCAGAACACCAGTGAGAAAACAACTTCCACCTGTTCCTTTACTGCTGACGAGTGGAGGCCTCTCTGGCATTCAACAGTGTTCTTCGAGCAGGATTGGTGATCAGTCTCAGCTCAGGCCTGCCAATGGCCATACCCACAGTTGGAGGTGTTGAGGACTGGGATGCCAGACCCCCCAACTGAGACAGCAGATCTCTCCTGGCCAGGAGACGCTATGGGAGACCGCAGCACAGACTGAACAGCAACGGAAACCACAGTCACGCCGGCCAGTATGGGGTAACCAGAAACAGACTGTGGCCTTCCTGGAGAACCCTCTGTAGGGTTGGCCAAATCAGAGAAAGAGGGGGAAAACCATACATGAGGCACTGGGGCCAAGTGGCGTGCCAGTGCATCTAGTCCCAGAGAACCTGGCTCCCTTATGAGGGAAAACTATAGGGGACAGTGAGTCAACTCCTTTGAGGCGAACAGATCCACCTCTGCCTGGCCAAACAGGTTCCAGATCATGTGCACCTCCTCTGGGTGAAGACGCCATTCCCCTGGAGGAGGTTCCCTCTGGGAAAGATAATCCGCCACTTGATTGCCATCTCCTGGTAAATACACTGCTTGCAGCATGGACAGACGAGACGCAGCCCATGTCAACAGATCTCGAGACACCCTGAGAAGTCGTGCTGATCTGATCTCTCCCTGATGATTGATGTGATAAACAGTCGAAGTGTTGTCCGACCGAATAAGAACATGTTTTCTTCTCAGGTGTGACAGAAAGCTCCTGAGAGCCAAATGGACAGCACACAACTCCAAAACATTTATGTGGTCTAAACAATCCCTGGCAGACCAAACCCCCTGAGCTGTCCTGTGCTGCCATACGGCACCCCGTCCTGTGAGGCAGGCCTCTGTGGTGACCACCACCATGCAACACACCACCAGACCCATGGGGACCCCCTGCGACAAATAGCCCCTGTCCCTCCATGGGAGCACTGCCATGTCACTCTGAGCACCCAATGTCGGTGCCGTGTGGGGTCGTGACAGAAGTCAACTTTACTACAAGCTGAAGAAAGCTGACAAATGGGTGCAGACTGCCCAGTTTGAAGCGAGAGACCAAAGCTTGAATATCGTCTCGGTGACGAAGGGATGGGCAAGCCTTCATCGTCACAGTGTCCAAATCTAGACCAAGAAATGTTGTTGCCTGAGCTGCAGTCAGGTTACTCTTGTTCATATTCACTGTGAAACCCAACCGGGCCACATGTGCAAGCAGGTGAACGGTGTCCTGTTTCACACGCAGTTTGGATGGAGCGCAAATCAGCCAATCATCCAGATATGGCAAATCTTCAGTCCGATGGCCTGCAAAGGAGCAATGCCTCCTAGGCAGCTGAACCAAACAACTGCCCTCGTTCCACAGGTACACTGCGGAGGGTCCTGCCACACGCCTCCATCAGGGGAGATTGAGCAAGCCAAATCTGCCGGCGAGCCTGAACCAGAAAGGACATAACGCGTCCAAGCTCCCTTGTCATCAATGCAAAGGCCTGCAGTGCCGCATCACTAAAATAGGCAGTCATTGCAGCACCATCATCCTCCTGGAGGGAGGCAGAAAGGGCAAAAAGCAAGTGTGCAAAAAGCAAGTGTGCAAGAATTGCCCAGTCGAACAGTCCGCGCACTGAAGTTGTACATCTTGGTGATGAAATCATCAGTCACGCGGCATTGGGGTCTTGGACACCTAACATCTTGCCGCAGGGCCTCCTCAAGTCTAGAGAGAGAAGCCACTGCTGGTTCAGCAGCAGGCATGCGATCCAGACCAGCTGCCGGTGCACTGTGCATAAGCGGCCAAAATCCAGCCATCTGACGAGAGCCTGGAGAAAGCACTTGGATCCCTCCAACAGGCATGCAACTCTTTGAGACTCTACAGAGGGGGGTACAGCAAAGGGCGTAGGGGCACGCCCGCATCTAAAGAAGGCACTACCAAGGCCAGGCTGCTCGGGCTTTGGAAGTTCCAGCCACAAACCATTCAGAACTCTGCGCATAACATCTTGCATGGAGCAGTTGGTTGAGTCACTACCAAGGCTTTGTGTGGAAGAATACGAACTATCCTCAGAAACACGTGAGGATGGTGCATCCTCCTCATCCCGAAAATGAGAGGCAGATGCTGCCAGAGAGAGCACATCATCCTCTGGGGTCAGAACAGGCACTGACTGGGAAGACGTCCTAGCCTCTGAAGCAGGTGTGTCCATACGATGAGCCTGCAATAAGGACTTCATCGCTTCCAATTCTGCAGACAACTGCTCCACTTTAGATGCAAGACCTTTATCAGATCTGGACTTCTATTTTGGGGGAGCTCTTGCAATCATAGACTCAGGCAACGGTATTTTCCTTGACGGTGGGAGATTGCCGCCACCTGCGGGGTTTAGCTGTGCCATCCTTGCCACCCTGAGAGCAAGTGGCATGTAACTGCAGTTCATGCATGGATTATCTGACAATGCTTCCCTCAAGTGGTCAGGGCCGAGATGGTGAAAGAGCGTCCGGCGACAGAAAACGCAAGTTCTAGGCTATGGCGGATGCCATATAAATCAAACCGCACGCAAGCAGAAATGAGGAACAGAGTCACGGATGACGGGGGACTATATTACCTCCAGGGCATCATCCTGGGTCAGAGGTGTGTCGAACTGCGCATGTGCAAAGGGAACATTCAGTGCTTTCAGCACCGTCTTCTGGTGGTCAGGACGGATGAAATAGAACTAGTATGAATTTAATGGACTACATTTGCATAACACTCTTTCTCTACTAAAAATAGACTATGACTAAAATAATAGTACATAATGACCAAGACATTATGCACATTACTGATCTGGTGAAAACCCCCTAAAAGTAATGTAATGTTATTTTTAGTGAATATGGTCCACAATAGGCCATCGAAAAGTATCTCCTTTTGAGGCTCAGAATTCATCATTCGTGCCTTTTGTTAGCACATAACAGAAAAATGTAGCTATTTTTATAGTACTATAAGAATTGAGCTGTAGAAGGAGGTTCAATAATTAACTTCCACTCTCTTTATAGATTATTGTTTTCTGTGTTTTCTTTCAATAACAACATATGCTTCAGAATGAACTTTCATGACAGAGCTAGCCCACATTTCTCACACCTGTCTTTTCCCTGTGTGTCCAGCAGGTGTTGCTGTCCGGGGGCCAGTCAGATAAAGCCAGTGCCTGGTCCAGCCGCTCTCTGGGGGCCCGCTGTCGAAACTCCATTGCGGTGTGTTCAGACGAGCAGCCGCACATTGGAAACTATCGCCTCCTCAAGACCATTGGCAAGGGTAACTTTGCCAAAGTGAAGCTGGCCCGCCACATCCTCACCGGCCGCGAGGTAACTGCCATCTGCTCAGCAGAGATCTCAAGTTCTAACTTTGGTTAAATGACTTGAAGTCACAATATTAAATTGGTTTTAAAGGTACACTATGGAACTATTGTTTTATGGCTCGATGGCTGAATGGCTAGCACTCACTACAGCAAGAAGGTTCCAGATTCAATATACCTGGGCCTTTATGTAGAGTTTGATGTTTCTCCCTGTGTCTAGTTGGGTTTCCCCCATCGACCCAAAACAAGCACAACAGATCAGATCCTACAACTAAGGTAGTCCCTACCAAGGCTAACTAAATCTAAATAAACTAAATTTCCGGGCACTGTAACTCCCACTGCTCCGTGGTAGATGCCCCAGCAGCATTGAAGGATGGGTCAAATGCAGAGTACATGTTTCCCTATGGGGACAATAAAGTGTACCTTATCTTAGCTAGAATGTTGCACAATATAAAACTTCTATCTTGCATTCATGTCATCACTGATGGTTTTGTTACTCAAGAAAAACCTTGAAAAACATGCATTATTATTGTGGAATCACCTCACCACAAAGCTGACCACTACCCTGGTTGAGTGGCTGATCTTGGCCAATAGATAGATAGAAATTAGCTTTGGTTACAATCAAGGACATGCTTTTTCTTTTGCCATCCATCCATCCATTTTCTTCCCCTTACCTGGGTTCAGGTTGCGGGGGAAGCAGTCTAAACAGATCTTCCCTTTAATAAATAAATACCTTCTTGTGGCAGCCCTTAACCAAAAAGTTACATAGTGAACCGTTAAAGAGACAACATGTAAGATTTAGTTTTTAAATGTAATAAGCATGACCTGTCTGTGTCCCTAAATGCGACATGTTGAAATCAAATCTTCTTAGTCTTACCTCGCTTATTAGCAAAACAAGCAGGCTGCAGCTCTAATTGAAAATGCATTGAAACTGGAGACTGCAAGAACAAAGCGGCCATAATGTCTCATTGTAGTTGTCAAATGTTCTGAAATGCATTGGATTGTCAGTCTGCCCCAGGGCAGCTGTGGCTACAGAAAGTAGCTTACCACCACCAAGTGTGGAATGAATGAACAATTAACTGTAAAGCGCTTTGGGTGTCATGAAAAGCACTATATAAATGCTATGAATTATTATTATTATTATTATTATTATTATTATTATTATTATTATTATTATTATTATTATATATATATATATATATTTTTTTTAATTATTTATTTTACAGTACTGATTGCAGTCTTCTCTAGGGCTGCAATCACTAACAAAAGGAATTAGCAAATTGCAAAGACTGCAAACCCTGTAGTTTAGATCTGTACAAACGTGCTGAATTGTGTTTTTTAGGTTGTCATTTCTTATTTTAGTCTCTGTTTTGTCAATACTTCTGAACACACATAAATTACAAATCTAATCGCAATTGCAGTGCTTGTCAGAAAAATTGCAATCAGTTATTTTCCCCAAATAATTCTGCCCTATTCTCTCAGATTTGAGTGCTTTTTGCCTGTGTAGAAAATTTGGTAAATGTTTAGTTTTCCAAAAAAGATTTTCCATGACGAGTGTGTTCTTTTGTCTCTAGGTCGCCATAAAGATCATCGATAAAACTCAGCTGAATCCCACCAGTTTACAGAAGGTAATTCAGAAACAAACACAAAATAGTTATAATTGTAATAATAACAGGGCGCATGCTACTGGGTAGCGCAACCCATCCACACAATCGCAGTACTATGGCTAAATAAATAGGAAGGGCATCTGGTGTAAAATACTGTCAAATTGCTCTATGACTGGTTTAATGTGGACACCATGAATGTCAGGCAGATGTGTAGTCCACATTTTTATACAATCTATGGTCGGCACAAACTTTAGAGCAACTTAGTATTGGGTTGTGACCATTCAAAAACACAGGCATGAATGTAGAAGGACTTCAAGACCCAAATATTCACAAAACTATAAATCCTTCTTTCTCATGCAATTATACATGCCCCTGACCTCTATCTGAAACTATGAAACTATGAAAGCATATTCTAAGATGTGAATATTAAAACAGATTAATCTTTCTGGCTTTATTATAAATCATTGGCCAAAATTGTTGTATATTGTTTGTGTCTTGTTCTAATCGGAATTAAAGGATGAAGTGAAAAAGCAGGTTATTGGCATGCAGGTGCAATCTGCTGAATCACCTGTCTCTCCACCCCTCTGTCTGCTCCTGCCTCTGTACCTGCATCACTACTCCGGCACATAGACTATATAAAGAAGTGGACTATGAGAGTGTGACGTCACCAACAGCAAAGTCAAATGAAGCCTATCCGAGTTATAGGAGCGAATTTGGAGCAGAATTCCATATTTGGAAATCAGGGTACATGGCAACCAATGAGTCAGTCAGGGTTTTCTCAGAATCAGATCATTTTGATTTGATTTGATTTGATTTGATTTTCTTCTTCTGAAAAATCCAAACAGTGAATGTGTACAATATCTTAACAATAGCAGGTCACTATGAGGCCTATTACACACAGCTCTTATGGGTTTGTCAGGTCAGTAAATGTGTACAGAAAAAAAATACACACATCTGTCCATCTCAAGCTCCTAGACATGTTTAAAAGTTGCACTGTGAATTACTGCAAATCTAATCAAAATAATAGGGACGTAACAACTCCAAATCTTGATATTTTCTTGATATGCATCTCATGGTACGGTATTTCTAGTGACATATTTGGAGGCTAACAAAATTGTTATTCTTTCTTTTAAAATGTCTTGACATGCCTTTGGTTCTGATGTAATCCAAATACAAAGCAAAGGATCATGGTCTATGTAGTTCCCACTGTCTTTTTAGGTATTGCTGCAACAATGACTTTAAGCAGAAAGATATATTGATTGATATATATATATATATATGTAGTGATGACCCACAATGTTATTGTGAGACTTTTGATGATACATTATTATTGTTATTGTTGAATCTCTAATCTTTATTTTGTCCTCAGCTGTATCGGGAGATGCGCATTATGAAGACTCTGAACCATCCCAACATAGGTGAGTTGTGTCACATGTTTAATTTAGCCTGACCTCTGACTTCTTATCCTTGACCTCTCATGTCTCCTTTACAGTCCAACTGTTTGAGGTGATTGAGACTGAGAAGACCCTGTACCTGATCATGGAGTACGCCAGTGGAGGCGAGTCTGCACTCACACGTCTGCACAAGGCCTTCTGTCTATCTTTAAATCTGATTGAATTTATTGAAATGATTT
This sequence comes from Paratrypauchen microcephalus, assembly GCA_036785185.1. Classification (NCBI taxonomy): domain Eukaryota; kingdom Metazoa; phylum Chordata; class Actinopteri; order Gobiiformes; family Gobiidae; genus Paratrypauchen; species Paratrypauchen microcephalus. Next base: position 1,543,942 of record JAVJIX010000188.1, on the reverse strand, counting down.
CTTTGTGTTTCGCCTGCTGCAGGTGAAGTGTTTGACTACCTCGTGGCTCACGGCCGAATGAAGGAGAAAGAGGCTCGAGCCAAGTTCAGACAGGTCAGTCTCTTTCTGCACTCACACCATGCTAGGGTTATCAAAAATGAGATACCAATCAATTCTAAAAACAGTATCAAAACTGCTCAAATGAGTATCTAGTTATTGATAGTAAAAAGAAAGAAATTAACCTTTTTCTGAGCAGCTTTAGAATGATCTTGAGTTGTATCAGAACAAGTATAAGAGCACATAGACTAGTGGACCACTAGGGAACCTACCTGGACCACTGAGGGATTACAGATATAAGGACACATGGGAAAAGAAAAGAAAGTACTTCCATCTAATGCTGATGTTGCGTTCTATTTTAAACCATTTTCTATCTTTCTGTTATCATTGTGGTATTGGAATCAGTATTAAGTATCAGGTAGATCTTTAGTATCAAAAGTCAGTTTTGAAACGTTACACTACAGCATGCACAGACCTCCAGACCTGCAGATATTGCTCCTGTATCCTGCTCTAACCTCTGTGTTCTCCACAGATTGTCTCTGCGGTGCACTACTGCCACCAGAAGAACATCGTCCACAGAGACCTGAAGGTACTCTGCACACACTGAAGAGAAGACCATACCCACACTGCACATGCATAATACCCATACTGTCTGCACATATCCACTGAAGACTTTCAGGGGTGGTAGTAAAGGCCCCTTGGCCACCTTAGCTACCAGAGAGTATTGTTTATTCATAACAAACAAGCATCTCATCAGAACCTGTTTATCACATTGCAACTTTATTTACAGTGAACGGTCTATGTTATTACATTGGGGCAAGTATGGACACATTAATACAAGGGCTTGTTGTTACAGGCAGAGAACCTGCTGCTGGATGCAGACACTAACATAAAGATCGCAGACTTCGGCTTTAGTAATGAGTTCAGTGCAGGCAGCAAACTGGACACATTCTGTGGCTCCCCGCCCTATGCTGCCCCCGAGCTGTTCCAGGGGAAGAAGTACGACGGGCCCGAGGTGGACATCTGGAGCCTGGGGGTCATCCTGTATACATTGGTTAGTGGGTCACTGCCCTTTGATGGACAAAACCTAAAGGTCAGTCACGCATGCTCATGGCATTTTCATAGATCTGTAGTTACTATGTAACCCTTTTGACATGATTGTCATGAGTGCCCCCTGCTGTCTGTGTGTATTCTTGTTGTAGGAGCTGCGAGAGCGTGTGCTGCGGGGGAAGTACCGCGTGCCCTTCTACATGTCCACAGACTGTGAGGTCATCCTGCGCCGCTTCCTTGTGCTCAACCCCACCAAGCGCTGCTCTCTGGAGGTAGGTCTGTACATGTCATGCTGCTAACAGCGCATGGTCCATGAGGCCTTGTCCCTGTCCAACCTCCTTAGGCGTTACTCTGAACTGCATGAACTGCATTACCACAAAATGTCAGTGACAAATATTCCAATGTACAGATAGAGGCACTAAAGGAAATGTACTTCTACCGTAATGAATCAAGCTTTACTCTATGGACAGTTTTTGATTTCATAACCCTTATTTCTGTTTCTTTGGATCAGCAAATCATGAGAGATAAGTGGATAAATGTGGGCTACGAGGGGAAGGAGCTCAAGCCCCACACAGAACCTGCAGAGGACTTCAGTGACACAAGCCGCATTGGTGAGAATTACACCTGCCCTGTCTGCAAACGCCCTGCCTGCACCTGCCTTGCCTACAACCACCTGCCCTGTCTACACTCGCCCTGCCAAATTCAGCCCTGCCTACATCCGCCCTGCCCATAGACTGTATATGTAAATGGGCATAGCTAATGCGCTTTTGGCCGCCAAATAGGAAGTTTGCATGTGGGCACTTCCGGCTTCGGAATATTGACACCCCTATCTGTGTAACTGCCCCTGTGAGCCTCGTCATTTTGGTGTTAAAATGTTCATATTATCCCGCTCTACATGATCCTGGTGGATTTTCTTTCACTATTTTGTCCATCAGAAAAATCCTATTCATAATACAGAGCCTGGCTCCAAATTCACCCTTGTAACAGTTAGCATCGCCAGCTTTGTTTGAGTGCAGCTGAACCTTATGGATGACAAGACACTCGCTTAGTCCACTTTTTTATTCAGTCTATGGCGCTGCCTGCACCCGACCTGCCTATACTCGCCCTGCATGCATGCACCCATCCTGCCTACAAAGGTCACTTGATGTTACATTGACATGTCTTGCATCTGATTTACACAGATGTGGTCCATAGTGGTCCACTAGTCTATCTGAATTTTCAGATTTTTACAGAGATTATCGCCGTCTGCAAGAGATACACTATATATGCACTTATGCCTTTCTGACAAATCTTTGTAAGGTCAGATATGCAGTACAGGCCAAAAGATTGGACACACCTTCTCATTCAATCATTCAATGTGTTCTCTTTACTTTCATGACTATTTACACTGTAGATTCTGACTGAAGGCCTCAAAACTATAAATGAACACATGTGGAATTATGCACTTAAAAAAGTGTGAAATAACTCTAAATAAGTCTTATATTTTAGATTCCTCAAAGTAGCCACCCTTTGCTTTTTTGATAGCGCTGCAAACCTTTTGTGTTCTCTTAATGAGGACAGGTGTTGAAATGGTTTTCACTGTATATGTGTGCCTTGTCAGGGTTACTTAGTGGAATTTCTTTCCTTATTAATGGGGTTGGGACCATCAGTTGTGTTGTGCAGAAGTCAGGTTCATACACGGCCGACAGCCCTATTGCACAACTGTTAGAATTGGTTTATGACCACAACAAATCAGCTAAATAAAGAGAAACAAGTGGCTGTCATTACTTTAAGAAATGAAGGTCAGTCAGTCCAGAAAATCAAGTGCCGTCGCAAAGACCATCAAGCGCTACAACGAAACTGGCTCACATGAGGACCGCCCCAGGAAAGGAAGACCAAGAGTCACTTCTGCTGCTGAGGATAAGTTCATCTGAGTCACTCGCCTCAGAAATCGTATACTAACAGCACCTCAGATTAGAGACCAGATAAATGCCACACAGAGCTCTAGCAGCAGACACATCTCTACAACAACTGTTAAGAGGAGACTGCACAGATCAGGGGTTCGTGGTCAAAGAGCTGCGAGGAAACCACTGCTAGGGAGAGGCAACAAGCAGAAGAGATTTGTTTGGGCCAAGGAACACAAGGAATGGACATTAGACCAGTGGAAATCTGTGCTTTGGTCTGATGAGTCCAAATTTGAGATCTTTGGTTCCAACTGCTGTATCCTTGTGCGACGCAGAAAAGGTGAATGGATGGAGGAGGTGTGATGGAGGAGGTGTGATGGAGGAGGTGTGATGGAGGAGGTGTGATGGAGTGGGGGTGCTTTGCTGGTGACACTGTTGGGGATTTATTCAAAAAGGCACCATGAACCAGCATGGCTACCACAGCATCCTGCAGCGACATGCCATCCCAGTTTGCGTTTAGTTGGACCATCATTTATTTTTCAACAGGACAATGACCCCAAACACACCTCCAGGCTGTGTAAGGGCTGTTTGACCAAGAAGGAGAGTGATGGAGCGCTGCGCCAGGTGACCTGGCCTCCACAGTCACCGAACCTGAACCCAGTCGAGATGGTTTGGGGTGAGCTGGACCACAGAGTGAAGGCAAAAGGGCAAACAAGTGCTAAGCACCTCTGGGAACTCCTTCAAGACTGTTGGAAAACAATTTTTTAAACTCATCAAGAGAGTGCCAAGAGTGTGCAAAGCAGTAATCAGAGCTACTGTGAAGAAACTAGAATATAAGACATGTTTTCAGTTATTTTACACTTTTTTGTTAAGTACATAATTCCATACATGTTCATTCAGTTTTGATGCCATCAGTGAGAATCTACAATATAAATAGTCATGATAATAAAGAAAACACATTGAATGAGAAGGTGTGTCCAAATATTGGCCTGTACTGTATAATATAACTGTGATATGATATGATACATATGTGAATGTAGCTGACCTTAAGCTTCTTTGGGACGTGACTCACTGAGGGGGTGACCTGTGCTGTGCCTGTGCCCTGCAGATGTGATGGTGGGGATGGGCTTCAGCAGAGATGAGATCCAGGAGTCTCTGAATGGACACAAGTACAACGAAGTGACCGCCACCTACCTGCTGCTGGGCTGCACTGGTCAGGTCAGTACCCAGCCTGCTTCTGGACCAGTCAGGCCATTATCCAGCCTGCCTCTGTGTCTGCACCCATAGATGCGACACATGCCAAGCTCAGCGCATTCATGCCTCGTGTCCTGGCTGCACCGCTCAGGGGAAGGGAGTAGTCGTGTAAATAATAATAGATTCGTATCGATGTATCGATCCTACAGCCGACGATCCAAATGCATCGATGCGTCCACAAGAGAATCGAATTGAATCAAATTTTTCTGTAATAAAATATATTCAAAACATCATTAATACATAAAGTGAAAACTATGCACCATTGAATCGAATCGAATTGTATCGAATCGTGGGGAATTCTCAAGTATCGAAAATAATCGAATCGTTGGCTTAAGAAATCGATATTGTATCGAATCGACATGAAGTGTCTAATTTACACCCCTAGAAGGGAGCCAGAACCCTTTCCCAAAGCTGATCCCAGAACACCTGCAAACCTGTGGCTTACTGTCATATAGCATTGTTTAGAGCAAGTCTTTGGAGAGAAAGAGGTTGTGAGCCTGTAGTCTATAAGATTGTGTCTCAGACGCACTGTCCATGTGGACTGTCGTATCAGATGGTGTTATTTTAATGATGTTAAACCCCTCTATGTGCAGTGCAATAGTGCTACACTAAACCATAAGACACAATTTCAACTTAAATCAGAGCAGAGATTTGGAACAGCAGTATATTTCACACATAGAACTATAATCAAATCTGGAAGGTGAACCCAAGATGGCGTTGTATTGTTTTCAATGGCCTGTGCTCATTGGTGCATGGGCTAAAAATAATTTTACATCACTTCCTCAATGCGGCTTGCGCCTCCCAACCGTCTGTAACGTGCACGGCCTTGTGTGTTTGGACCAATCAGAGCGAGAGCGGAACTAGAGCGGAGCTAGCACAGGCTCAAAGCGGGACTAGGCTAAGTCTTACAAAGCTAACTTTTAGGCGCTTTGAGGATTTAAAAAAAATTATAGTTTATATTGTGAAAATAGAAATGAATCCTACAAAATCTGACCTGTGAAAGTTGTCAGTGCTCTGTCAGACATACATGGGCAGTTTGAATTTCCAAATAAATGCATTATGTTCTATGGGAGAATTCTTTCTGGGCCCAAGCTCTCAGGTGCTGCAGTACCTGGAGCAGTCTCGTGCTGGGACGGAGAGGGAATCCAGTTTTTATTATAGACAGAGCAAATATTTACAAAACAAATGGTGTTTGTGGGAAGTTGGTGACATTCACTCCTCATAGTCTCTGTTTATCCCATCTGTATTGTCCTATTGTCTTATAGAAGGAGGGCACTGAATCACGCTCAGGCAGCACCCTGAATTTAGTCCGAACCCGGACCATCACCAATGGGACCAGTAAGCCCCCCTCCTCTTCCTCGGGGACGGCCTCCTCCAGCCATAAGCCTGTGCGCAGTGCCTCCACGTACCACCGCCAAAGACGCCACTCAGACTTCAGTGAGATCTGCACCCCCACATATGTTCTTGTTTGCCCTTGTGTGTCCCATGTCTCCTTCTCCTCTCACACTCTGCTGCTGCTTTCAGGTGGCCCCTCTGTGCCTGCGACCACACAGCCACGTCGCAGTCCCAATACAGTAACCGAGGGACTGAAGGAGGGACGCAAAACCGGGACCCCCACACCCCGGAGTCCCATGGCCAGCTCTACACACAACCCCAACAAGGCAGAGATCCCAGACCGACGCAAGGACGCGAACTCCACCCCAGTAAGACCTACTGCCATGTCCACTGTGTCTGTTCCAAATGTAGCATAATGCATTCAACATTCAAATATGGCCAGGGAAGTTCTGACACTTAGGCAACTGTTCTGTAATGAATGAAACCAAGAAGAGAAGAAGGTCCAATCAGAAAGACGTGAGCTACAGATGCTTCTATAAAGATAATTTTCTAATTTTATGACTTACGGTCATGAAAGTATATTAAAGATCCCATGACATGGTACTTCTTGATGCTTTTATATGGCGCCTTAATGGTTCCCTAATACTGTAAATGAATCCTTCAAAATCAAGCCTCAGGGCATGAGATAGCCTCATGAAGACAGTCATAAATATGTCTCTGAAACACTTTATTCTGGGCGTTGTTGCTTGAATGCAAATGAGGAGGACAGAGACAGGCCAGTGCAGCAGGTGGGGGCGTGGCCAAATACGCCGCTGTTTCCTGGATTAGTGGTGTGCTGTGCGCTGGCCTCACTTCCGTGTGTGTTTTCGCGGAGGAAGATATGAGACGCGTTGCATTAAAAAACACATTTTCACAGAAAATAAAATGAAACCACTGCTGTTTCAGAGGCTCGGAGGCTCGGATAAAGGACATCCGAGCCCTGCCCACCGCATGACGCCAGAAATGTGCAGTTCTGGCAAATCTTACACAGTTGTATGGTTCTAGTAGTAGAGGTTAGAATAGCCCTACATGTACTGTCCAACCTATTCCCCTTATAGGCCCAACTAGGGCTAGGAGGGGAAAAAAAGTCAATCAATTTTCCCCCCATATTGATCAATCTTGATTTTTGATTCGATCTTCTTCCATCTTATTAAAAACAAAGACGTGTCAATACAGTTTTTATTTCGTGTTGATGGGACTTCTAGAGAATTTCACATTTAAAGTTTATACATTTAAAGTTTATACACAGAGACCACCTGTACGCACTATACCCAGGGACAGCTCACAACATGCTATTATTTAACCAGCATAACACGTCTAACACCAGTAAATATCATATAAAATACTCATGCTGGATTTACACATAAATTAACCGCTAACATGAATTGGCATTGGCACACACACCGGTGTACTGTCCTGTCACAGAGTTGTGGAGCTGCTCCTCTATTTAGTCATTTGATGCCATTTTTTCCCATACCCAACATTTGAACTCCTTTGGTAGTTTCTGCTGTCCCTTTCAGTGTTGTGTCACATGTCAGAAGACGTCAGCTCACGAGGTCTTGGGTCCGTTTTTCTGTGATGTGCACTGTAACGTGAAATTATTCCACATGTTTCCCTTTGTGTGCCGTACAAGGGTCAAAATTATTGTACAGATATCATAGTTATTGTAGAGACAGGCACATTTTAGCACAGTTTTGATGAATACAAAATAATGTATTGAATATTTATTAAAATGGTTCAAATGAAGACAATAAGGCGTAGTGTCTCTTCCTACAATAAGATATAGCTTGATGAAGAAGAGGTTTGTCCTGTTATTTGGGTGTGCCTCTGATGTGGCTCGTGGCTCTTTGCAGGTGAGCGCCCCCTCTAGTGCTATGACTCGGAGGAACACGTATGTGTGCACAGAACACTCCAGCTCCGACCGGCACGCCCTGCTACACAACGGGAAGGAGAACAAGTGAGCCATGGGACACCAGCAAATCTTACACAGTTGTATGGTTCTAGTAGTAGCGATTAGAAAAAGGGCCACATGTACTGTCCAAACCTGACCTATTCCCCTTATAGGCCCAACTAGGGCTTTAAATTAGGACTTAAGTTTCACTCATAAACAGTGAGAAAATAGCTGATTACTTTCAGAACTTGGATGATAAGAAGCACCAGAGGAGAGAAAGAGGAGAAAAGTTGATCACAGAGGCAGAGGGAGATAGCGACTGAACCTTTAATCAGATTGTGCAGATTTAAGTCAAAACTTGGGAAACGTAAGGACTTGTGAGGAAACAAAGACATGCTGTGGCCTGGACTGCTTTTTCTTAAACAAGACCACACTGGTCCTTGTCAGCGCCACACACTTACTGTTACACAATTGGCTATTGAAATTGAGATTACGATTTATCGATCTTACAATCTTTGGCACAGCCCTAGGCCCAACCCAGGCCTGCATACTTTGGCAGAGGTAGAACCAAGGTTAAGTTAAAGTAACCGTGAGTTCTAACGTTCCATGCATATTTTTATTGGCAGTAGACTGGTTAAGATTATGCATTTTCATGTTCTTACCGCAGAAAGCAGTTATCTCTGGTACCCTGCCCCATTCTGTCACTTGTTTTGCTCTTTCAGGCCATTTGGCTCTCTCATCTTCTCCTCCACTCCTCTCCTCTTTCTTTCCGTGCCATAGATAATCCATGTTCTTTTATTCACGCACCGTTTCCCCTCTCCTGGTACCTGATCTCAGGGTACAGCTCTGGTAAAAGAGGAAGATGCATGTACCCTGAGAGGGCCGGCTGCACACTGTTTGCTGCTGTAGTGGAAGTTTACATAAATAGATACTAGATACTTTATTGATCCAGTCAGCAACAATGAACAACAATGAAACATGATCAAAATAATAGAGCAGTCCATCCTCTTGCATTCATCAGCTATAGGGATGCATTGTACAGACATATGGCATGTGGGACAAATGACTTCTAGAGCCTGTCCGTGGAGCAGGACAGGGACAACTGCTTGTCCCCAAAGGTCCTCTCCTGTGATGGTGCTGTGTTGGGGATTATCCACAATGGACAGAAACTTGTTTAGGACCCTCTTCTCAGCCACAGATGTGAGTGACCAGTCACCAGCTTATCTAACCGAATGATGTGCATGGTCCCTATCTGTGGCCTAGTTGCACTGTAGTGTTTAGTGGAGTGTGTTAGCCAGTCCATGGCCTGAGGCAGACTCTGCTAATGTACCAGTCCACAACTGCGCCTCTTACCAGCAGCATGTCCTGTGAGAGTCCCTACGGAGGCAGTCTAAAAACTCTTGTGTATGTGTTATTATGATGTCATTTTAATGAGTGTGATTGACTGCTTGTGTTTCCTTCAGCTCTGGGTCCCACCGCTTGCCCCTTGCCTCTCCCTCTACCCACAGTATAGCAGGAGCCTCTGGGGTGAGCTCCTCACGCCTCTCACGGGGCTCCACTGTTCGGAGCACCTTCCATGGGGGCCAGCTTCGCAGACCTCCAACACACGCACCCCCCTCCTCCCCCACGCCGTCTCATGACTCCAGCCTGACAAGTAACGCCCGCTCCAGAGGCACCACCAACCTGCTGAGCAAACTCACCTCCAAGCTGAGCCGCAGGTAAGGCCAGGCCCCAGAGCCCATTGTGTCACTGTCCTATATGGGCATGCTTTATTCATGTGTAGAGTTTGCTGCTGATGCCCTCATAGATGTTAACAATACTAAACCATCAGCCTCAGGAGGTCTAACAGTTACACATGGAAAAGCTCCTCACACAATGCCTGGAACTGAGTTGCACAGCTGAACTAACCAAAAGCCTGATGGATTTTAGCATCATCAGAAAATGTATGTTTTTTTATTGATCCATTAGGGGAATGACACTGTAGTGCATATGTTACAAACAGCAAAAATGCAACGAATATGTAATTATGAGGGACATTATTTTTAAACCATCCTATAGTCAGAGATGGTAACAGCACCACCTAATGGCCCCACTGCAGAATGTCCCCGCAGGGCCATTGGCGATTGTCTGTGTCAGACCTGGGTCTGTTTCCTTATTTACAGACAGATGTAGGCGTCTTTATAGTTGTCAACCTTTACTTCTTACTGACTATAGAGGTTATGCAGTGAAACTGATTTTATTTGAAAAACATTTCAACTGAGTGGCACTGAGGCAGAACTACAGTATATGGGTAGCTCAACAGACAAATGTGTTTCTTAGCTTTTTTTTTGTCCATGGAGTTTTTTTAGCTTACCTAGCTTGCCAGTGACAGCGGGAGATAAAGGACACTTCAACAATCAATCTCCTCCACACACAGACTCAGAAACATGTGATTTAAGGAGAGAAAAGTTCAGTTCCAGGGAGTCTGATCCAAAGTCTGTATCAGTGAGAAATGTGTGTGTGCAGTGTCCCTGTGGTTTAACCGTTTATTTAATTTTCTTGCTTTAGACATCAGGTATAAACTAAATATTTAGAAGAGTTGTTATTAAACTGCAACAGCTTTTTCACATTTTAGATGTAGTGTTTTGGGCTTTTACAGCAGAAGACATCATTACTCACATTGACATTCTGATAATGTTGCCACTCATTCTAAAAATGTGGAATGATGTGATGTCATCAGCATAACATCTATAGACATAATGGCTGTCGTACTGGGCCTCTTGGGAGCTGTAAACCCAGGGCTGCTTCTCTGGTTTGCTCTGCTCACTTGTGTTCTTCTGACACATGTGCTCTCCTCTCTTGTCTATGTCCATCTGCCTCCTCTGGACCATTCCTCTCCTCTCTTCACTGTTCTTTCTTCCTCTCTTTTTCTAGGGTCACTCTTGACCCTTCTAAACGTCCAAGCTCAAACAAGTCCATGTCAGGCTGCACCCTTCCCCTGGGGACAAAACCAGTTAGTAAGTTTTCCTTTGCTGTGTTTGTGCTGCTTCTGTCTGTCTGCACTGCCATGGCCTCGCACTGTCTGCAGCCGCACTCAACACTCATGTTCATGTCAAGTATTTTGCAGGTGTGTATGCGTGTTTGTGTGTGCGTGTGTGCGGTGGGAGGATTTGATCCTTATCTCAGCCCATCAGTTGAATCCATATTGTGGTCACAGCACAGTGATGGCATGCTATCAGATGGCTACTGTGAAAAAAACTTTTTTGCAAACCATATTAAGCTCACATTATTTCTATCACATTAATGATACAATAAGCAAAAGTCATGATTTTAAACATCAATCTGTTGTTCAGCTTGTTTTAAACTATAGAGGCAACATTTAGACTATCAGGGGCCACCATCTCACCTCCTCTCCCCTATTCATGAGAAACACTAAGAATTGTCCGATTAAAACTTCAAAATAATTTTAGACTAAATCCAATGAATGGTTCTCTGCATTTGTCTTGGTCAAAGTGATTCACCGGAAACATTTCACCAGACCAGACCAGGCTATTTAGTAACTAACCTGCCACAGGCAAACCAATCAGAGCCCTGAGTGTTTTGATTTGACAGTCACACCAACGTGCTGCTCTGTCAGTAGCACAACAGCTCATCTAATCCCAGGAACATGAGGAGCAGTGGTCCTCAGTACAGCCTGTTCATACCCATGTTCTGACCCGACACATGTCCACAAGCTGTCTTTCTCTCAGAAGAGCCACAGTGTGTCTAGTGTGTTCTGTCGTGTCCATCCATTGATGCTGTAGGCTTTATGTGTGTGCTTGTATGTGTGCATGTGTGTGTGCGACTGTGCCAGAGCCACCACGGTCACTTACTGATTTCTAACTGTCCGTTGTGTTCTTCTTGAGGGTCACAGACGAACCTGAGAGAATCAGCAGATCTCCGCTCCCAAGGTTAGTTTGTTTTTGTGCTTTAGCTTTAACACAATCCTATGCATTAGCTCAGCATTATCATTAGCTTTAGCGCAAACATGTTCATTACATTTGTGTGTTGACATGAGAGTCCATAAGAGGGCAGTGTGCTGATTTGAGCTCTGTTCTGCAGTGCTGGCCCGCTACGACAGTGAGGTCAGAGGGAGCAGGTAACTCTGTGCCCTCTGTGGCTTGTGGGACTGTGTGCAATAGACAGTGTTAGACTGCAGGAAGGATGCACTCATGTCCTCATTCTGGGTGTCAGGCCATTCTCATGTCATTCTGCATTTATACTATAACATGAATGAGCCAGATCAGTCTAAAGCGTGCCTCCTGTTTGTGGCCTGGTGCTGGTAGTTTCCTGTACAGACAGAGCTCAGGATTAGGATGGGTGCAGCCTCTCAGTTGTAGCGCTGACTGCTGTAGTTCTTAAATAACAAGTGTTTACTTTCCCCTGCCCCCTCCCTCACATGATCCTCCTCTCACTCATCAGTCGCCATGTATCTGGGCATCAGAAAGCGAGCGAGCCCCGGACCCCCCGATGTGGCTGGGATGTGAAGGTGCGGAGCCCGAGGGACCCTGCGGAGGTGGTGCTGGCACTGCGGGAGGCTGCCCAGGCCTGCGGCTGTCAGGTACACGTGGCGGGGCCCTTCCTCCTGTCCTGTACGCATGGGGCTGCTGGGGCCCGGGTGGCCTTTGAGGCTGAAGTATGCCAGCTGCCCGGCGGGCCAGGGCGCAGCAGTGGTGTACGCTTCAAACGATTGTGGGGGGCACAGCTGGCCTTCAGGGACATCGCCACCAAAGTGTCCAAGGAGCTGGAGCTCTGAGGGCCATGGTCTAGGTACACTTGGCTAGGGTGCATCCATGCAGCCTGTACCCATGGGAGGGGACCAACAGACCACAGCACTGGCTCTCTCCAGCTTACTGAGGCTTGTATGTCTGCAGCCCCGTCTCTTGGAGGATCTGCAGACAGGAGATGGGTAAACGGGACATTGTCATGTTTGTTGCTTGTGGAGGATACGTTTTTTAATTTAAGAATGGCAGAGATCTTCTTGAGCACTTTTCTATTTGTTTTTATATCTTCTACATTTGCTTTTCTTACTACATGTTTTAACATAGAGGGCAGTGCAGAGGAAATGGCCACTTCTTCATCCATACAAGGTTTTTCAGATCTATGACAGTCTAAAACTAGAAGCAATAAGCAAGTGTTTGGGTTCTGTTTTTTTTTTTTTTTTTTAATGATGTCCCAACTTCCCCTTTTCTGGTCATCTCTGAGATTTCAAAGTTTTCATAGTGTTTTTTCTTAAAGTTAACAGCAAAGGCCAAACAGCATTTTGTTTTCTCAGCCCTGCTCCAGCACATTAGAACCACGTGAATAGAAATGTCCTCTGGGTTTTCTCAGGGAGATTTGGGCAAGTCCACTCGGGGTGAGACAAGCTGCTGTAAGTCCAAACTGAGCAGCAAAGTTCTATTCTCTAAACAGAGCTTAGCATCTCTAGTGTAGCATCTGATGCCCACATGTTCACCCAGTGTGGGCATCCCAGAGTGAGTGGGCAGAGACTTGATAGCCCAGCACACTGACACAGTGAGTGTGCAATGTCCAAAGTCCCACAGGTACAGTGAACAGCACACAGATTAGGGCCCCATAAAGGTCTGTGCCTCAGATTGTAGCTGTCCACTCTGCTGCGTTGCTGCCTTCCCTCGACACTAGACATGTTTCAGAAGGAACCCTCCTGACCTGACTTGAATTATACATGGAGTGACTTGATTTGGCTCTTTCTTTAGATTGTTCAATAATTGAATGTTTTTTCTGAGCTTAGGTCCTCCAGGGGCCTCGTGGTAGGCTTCACCTGTGGTAAGTCTTTGCTATGGTAGGCCTCCCATGTAGTAGGCTTGAAGAAACCTGAGACCTGCATGTCTCTTTGAATGATGTGGCACTCAAATAAAAACCTGTTCAATGTTGTCTGTACTGTTATTCAGTGAAAAGTAGGCTAACTAATGCCTTTCACTTTAAAGCTGTTTCCAACAGCCCTTGAGAACACCACACCCACATTTGACTCCGGTGAGTAACCTATTAAAAGCTAGTGAGAGCCTATTGGTGCCATATTAGTTCAGTAGATGATAAATATGTTTGTACATATGTTCAAAAATCAAATTGTCATTTAATAATTAATAATCTAAAAAACCAACAAATGGAATCGGAGTGGACTTTGTTCTCTGTTTGTTTTGATACAGACCACAGTCTATGATAGGACAGACCATGGGTGTCCCTGATTGGCTAATATACCTGTCAATCATGCTCATCTGAACATTGAAACCTCTAGGCAAGGGTATCAATGGCTCCAGCGGAAATATTTATATCCTTAGGCAAGACACATTACCTACATGAGTGACTGAATACTGCACTGTAAAGTACTTTGGTGTCACTGTGCACAGCCGTAAGTGCAGGGCCGGAGCCTGTGAGGTCTGAACATGCTCTGTAATAGAGCCCAGTGTTTGAATCATTGTCCGACTTGACTTGTACTAAGTAAATGGCATTATTACTTCCCTGCTTAACCAAAAACAGGCCACAGTAGTTAACGTGTACTATTTCAAAATAGCAGTCTTCAGTGATTAAATCAATTGGGCAGAAAAAGTAATTTTGAAAATAACTTACGACTACAGATAGGGTAAAGGAAAATAAACCATTTTAATATATGGCCCTAAATGAAGGCTCCGTGACCTCTGTGACCTTGTAGGGTGAGACAACAGCTAGTCTGTGTCAAAGAAAGTCAAACTCTGTTATTATTTGCAAATGAAGCCACTGAAGCCACCTGAATAGGTATGACAAATATATTAATGTTTCAAATATGACATGTAACGTCTTCTATCGAGCACTGTCCTAAGTCATAGTGAAGGATTTGGATTCTAACTGAAGCCTACCTGAGCTCAGTACATCAGTGACATACCACATGAAAAAGCACTACTTGTTCTAAGGTAAGACTGTTGCTATGACTTGTTTTTCTTATTGCATAGGCCTGAAACTAATGCTACTGGTCCATGGAAGCAGAGCAATATTGCATTTAAAGACACACAGATGGGTACCATGGGGCATGTTTTAATTGTCCAGTTACATTTACAGCCAGTATATTGCTGGGTTGTGCAGACACAGTCTCCATTTGACTGTATGTAGATTGATCCCAGGACGTAAGAGAGGATGGCACTAACAGGCCACAGAGGAAAGACAGAGTAGAAAAAGATGAAGAGAGAGTGGTTGAGAGTGGTTGAGAAGAAAACAGGCAGTAGCCAGGAAGAGAAGTTTACAGCGAGGCTACTGTAGGTGTCCTCATACAAAAACCTTAGTCCTTTACTTCTGAGCAGGGATCATGCCATCGATAGACTCTCCCTTCTCCAGCTTCTTCTCCATCTCCACCATCAGCTTGACTCCATCCACCACAAGCTGCACCTGTTCCACCTCAGAGGAGCCCAGACGGTCAGCGTTGGAGATGTCGAACACTCCACCCACGGAGGCAGTGTCCACACCACCTGCACGCAACAGCATGATCAGACTGGGCTTGTGTAAAATATGTTAGTCCCCTGGCTGAAGCCTGTAGAAGCTAGTGACTGCTGACACTGTACCTGTGTTAGAGCTGTCTGTGATCTGAACATGATTTTTACACTTTTTAGCTTTTGGGGACAAAGACTTTCTACAGACTCTGCTTAGTGCTGTAATGTACCTGTGCCACGCTTCTGCAGACGCAGTCTAGTCAGGATCTCCTCAAACTTGGCGTGTGTGCTGAGCTTGGGCAGCTTGACGTGCACTCCGCCACGCAGGCCAGTGCCCAGATTGGAGGGGCAAGTCAGAATGTAGCCCAGATGCTCGTTCCACATGAAGCCATGGTTGTGCTTTTTGAAGATCTCCTCAATCTGAGTGGACAGACATGGAGGAGGATGAATATGTGTGCTCTCTAGCTTCAGTAAATGATAAATATGCATACATACCTTCTGCAGACCCACACAGAAGCGCCTGAACACCTCCTTCATGTTTCCACCCTTCTGCATGGAGATGACTCTCAGGTGGTCCTCCTCGTTCACCCACACCAAGAAGGTCTTGTTGTCGTTGTGCCTGAGAGGTCATATAACTTCCATAAACAGAAAATGCTTTGTACACTCATGCTCTGCTCAGGCTGACAGTCTTACCAGATTCCTCTGCCGTCAGGCCAGTCACGGGCCATACCAGCACAGGTCAGCAGGGGGGACACGGGCTTGTCAAACAGGAAGTGGTCAGCAATGAGCTGCTCTTGCTCGGCATCAGACATGCCAGTCAGAGGGTAGTACTTTCCCTTGAACTCTCCCTCCAGACTAGCCAGGGCTGTGGAGGCAGAGGTCACATGAGGTCACATGAGGTCAGGAGCAGTCAGTAAGTGTGGGACTCACCCTCAATGGACAGCTTCTCAATGCCTCTGCGCTCTCCACGGCTGTTGTGGGGGGGCAGTGTGAAACCCTTGATGCTGCGGCCAGTACGCACACGGCTGGACAGCACATAGTTGGGGTCAAGGTCATCACCACCCTGAACACAACACCGTTAGTCACTCTGTCTGCCCTCCACCCTGCTCCATGGGCCTGCTCCACACTAACTTACCTTCAGGTTCTCGAAGTTGAGGTCAGTCTTGTGCTTGTCAGTGGGTTTATATCCACCATGACGGTCAGAGATGACGGGGTCCAGCAGTTCCTTGAACACCTCGTAGGACTCCTCATCACCAGCGACGCAACCCACAGTCATGATGAAGGGGTGACCTGGGGGTCACAGAGGCCATAGTGAGTTATGTAATTTCTAAATAGTGTCATATGACTGTGGATGCTGCCTCACCAGGGTTGTCCACTCCAGTCTGAATCACATCATCCACAGTGTAGCCACTGGGGGTGGACTTGCCCCTCAGCTTGCCGTAGATCTCCTTGTTTAGCACCTGAGGCGTGATGAGAGGGTCAGGTGGAGTTCATATGACATGTGCACATATATGTAGTGTAGATGAAGGCTGCATACCTTAGCCATGTGGTTATTGTGCAGGGAGAGATCTGGGAACTCGTCATCCAGAGAGAACTTCATTTTGTAGTCATTATGGCAGTTCTTTGCCATGGCTGCAATTCTTACTCCGTCTGAAAAACAAAAAACCCACAATAACTACAAGAGCAGACACTCTCCAAAAAACAATGCCATTTTCTACATACAGACCAGCAATTAAATGTACATACAAGCATATGAACAGCCTCATCATGATATCTAACGAAACCTAGTCAAATAGTCATATACAAATGTCTCCTCTTTGACATCTTCACAGAATTCTTGCCACTGATCCAGTGTTGGAATAGTATCTGTTCTGTCTCCCTCTTGGCCCATTTTCCTCCTCCTTGTCTGCCCACTGGAGGGGCCCTATTGGCCACGAGCATGGCCCTCAAGAGCTTCACTTGTGCTGAGAGTAGAGCAGTGTAACAGTGATACTGGGACACCTGTTTCAGCTAAAGGTCAAACTAAATTAGCCTGGGCTCATGTGAGAGCACATGTCCTGCAGGTCCTGCTGGTGTCAGCAGCAGCTGTCCCTCTCTCCTGAGAGCCGTCTGCAAGAGCCTACACGCCCAAGTCCCATATTCCCAAGTCTCATGGCCAACTATCTGAGAAAAGCAGCACCACAGTACATTCCACTGGAAATGTGCAGAAGAATCCAAAAGTCCATTTCAGCTGAAAGTCAACCTCTTTTGAGGATGAGCACTGAATAAGAGCTCCAGTCCCAATGTTGAACAAAAACACACTCATGGCCTGACTGATTTTACCTGCTCAGGAGAAAAGTAACAGATCCTGGGATCAAGTCCTGTCTACCCACTGTAGGGTCGCCCAGCTCTGCTATGTCATGCACTTAGCATTTATACCCCCATGTGTGCTTCTATTGGCCATCTCGGTGTGGGGTCTCCTCTGGTGATTGGTCGTGGAGGGTCTGTGGTACCGGGACAAGTTTCTAAAAGGCAACAACGAACATCACAAGGAGACACAGCGACAGCTGCAGCTCCCCTTTCATTCCCCTGTGCTCCAATCAGAAGTTCTCAGCTTGGGCCTCCATAATGCTCATTATCAATGAAAGGATACAAGCTGATCGCCTTTATCATCACACACAGGTCATGTGTAAGATCTGTACTGTTTTAAATTACATCATGAGCCTGCAGAGGTTACACAGCAGTTATGAGCTGCTCAAGTGTCTGTTGTTGTACACTGTTTTAGCAGTGCACTGGAACGTCCTGTGTGCTTTTGTACTTGTACATTTGAAATGGCTGCACATGAGTGCATAAGGCTCTTCTGTAGATCCAGTTTCAGTTCTGTTCTGAATAGGCATGCACAGGACTCTGCAAATTGGTCCATCTGCAAAGGCTCCAAACTCTCATAAAAGAGATCAGATCCACTTTGAGGTCCAGACTGGACACAGCGACCTGAGGTCCAGTGTGAGGGCACCACAAAGGCCAGTGTGAGTGACTCTAGGGGTGCCGTGTGCATTCACATGGCTCTGATCTGTATGGCAGAGATCCAGATCCCAGTTTAGTCTGTCACTGTAACTCCGTGTTCAGAGTTCCCTGCAGCCCTCACAGCTGCCTCAAGCTCCACCCTTTACACCCAAGGACGGTTATGTAAGAAGGGAACAGTGTGATCTAAGTGTCAGCCCTGCATTCACTCTCCACTTGTGTGCCACACTTGTGGGCTTCATATTTTTATATCACGTGAGCACCCCCTGGAGCCCACAGTAGCGTTTGGCACACAGCACCAGGGACACAGCAGAGGAATCTTTGGGAGGAAAGGATTTCCTCCACCATCCACAGGGAATAGTCCATTGCTCCTCACGTTCACACATTCACACCTGAGCACTGCAAGGAACAACATGGCCCCTGAGTGCAGACTGTATTTTCATCAGAGACCAGGGGCCACACCAAGCTCCCAGCAGGGGGCCTTATGTCCTGTGGACCTTGAGGACATGTAGCTGTAGTACACACATAAACATGATCACTGTTGTTTAAAGGTCCCATGACATGGTACTTCTTGATGCTTTTATATGGCTCCTTAATGGTTCCCTAATACTGTAAATGAATCCTTCTTCAAAATCAACACTCACTGCATGAGATATGACTCTGACAGTCTTCATGAGGCTAGATATGTGTCTAAAATGCTTTATTGTGGGTGTTGCTGCTTCACTGCAAATGAGAAGGACAGAGAGATTGGCTAAGGAGCGGGGGGGCGGGTTTCCCCCGCAGCTCGGCGCAGCTCGGCGCAGCTCGTCTCCTCTCTTCCGTGTACAGATGGGAGACTTTGCAATGAAAAAAAGCATATTTACACAGAAAATAAAATTAAACCACTGGTATTTCAGAGGTCCAGAGGGTCGGGTAAGGGACTTGCGAGCCTAGAAACACTCGGACGTGCCTCCAGGCAAATAAAAAAACGCATTTCGCATTGTAGCGCATTCACAGTCCAAACTCTATGGGCGGGATATACAGGGACGCTGAGCGGAGACAGAGGGAGGGGCTGGAGCTGCATTTGCCGATCTGACGTCAATCAGGTGCCTTGTCCGAACTCGCCCGTTTCAACACTGGTTTTGTGTAACGCAGAAAAGGACCGCAAATGCTCAGTTTAGACATTTCGCAACTTTTAGCCATGGGGGGAGGGGGCTAAACAGGGTAGGGGAGCTCACATTAACGTTCAAAAACCTCAGAAAGTGAAAATTTCATGCCATGGGACCTTTAAAGTAGTTCCCACTCCACACGAGCAAACAGACTAAAAAAAATAAAAAATTAATCAAAGGCACAATTGTCAAATGAAACAAGATTTAAATGTCCGTTTCTGTCATAGAGCCAGACAGAAATGAACTCAACATCCAAGCTAGATGTGGGAGAAGACCCATAAAGCACTGCCAAGGAATTATCTGCCTTGTAATTAGTTTTTGGTACTATGGACCGGACATTTCCTGTATGCCTTTTCAGCTCTATGTTCTTTGCCCCACAGCTTAAGCTTTCCACTAGAGATCTATATTTACACCCAAAGGAGCCATGTGGGAGGAGCGGGGCAAAGGTCAGGACCCCTCTGCTAGACACTCATGATCTGACCCTGAAAAAGTCGTTTTAAACACCAGCTACAAAGTGTGTCAGCAGTTTACGCACACCGCAAATAGAAAATGGAATGTGAAAGCCGAGCTGTAGAGATGTGACTGTGAGGGGGGTGGGGTCCTCAGGAGTTGATAGTGTTCAGTGGAGAGACACTAGTGTTCAGTGGGCCCCGTGGAGGAGACACTAGTGTTCAGTGTGCACTCTCAGTACTGGTCTTTTTCATTGTGCGTCCATGGATCTCATTGTGGATCCGGTCAGGTACATGGTGGGGTAGATGCTGTGGTGGAATATCAAAATCAAATCAAATCAAACATTACTTATGAAGCCCTTTTCATACAAAAGTGTAACACAAAGCGCCTTACAGTGATTAAGGATTAGAAGATTAGAAGATTGACTTTTATTGATCTCACACAGGAGAAATCGTTTATTTTGTTGTTATAGAGACTGTATAGAGTACAGACTGTGAATAGAGACTGTGGTGAATGCAGCACAGAAGGGGGGTCTATGTTTAGAGGTTCAGGGCATGCTGCTGATTGAATTGCATTGACTCAGCTGTGTGTATGTCACTGCTGCAGCTACTGACCATTGAAGATCCTCCCGCTACTGCAGCAGACTAGATCACTGTACAAGAGTCACAATCCACAACTGAAAGAGGATAGGACAAAATAAAGCATCAGCATTGTAGCACTGGCAGTATACATGGTTAAGCAGTAATATCAGACATTTCACAGTATCATTGTGGACAGTCAATGGAACTGATAGTTCTTGGGCACTACTGCATTGCATTTTTGCATTGGCATTATTGAAGTATGCAACAATGAGTGCAGTGAGGCATTCATAGAAAGGAGCATGGGACTGAGTGAGCAGCTTTGGACACAGAAGAGATATTTCATTGTTTTGTTTAGTTTTTTTTTTTTTTTATTCAATTTGTTGCCTAGGCAACAAATGATGCTTACAGATTCAGAGTGAACTTGGTTTGTCCCTGATCAGCAAAAAGACACACAGATGCACCCATCGAAAATTAGATCTACATCTACATTTTAGGGCAATCCTGCAAAATGGAAATCATACTGAGAGGCCTACTTTATGCATAAGCATCTGGTCCCTATCGCATCTGCTTAGACAAATCTGATAATGGTTAATGTAATAATAATTCTTAAGGGTCATCAGGGTGACACATTATTAAAAGTAGTTAGTATAAATCCAGAGGCTCCCCACTCCGGGCCACTGTGGCCTGCTCTGGGTATGCGCTTTGTGCCTCCATTATCCATTCATTGTTTATGGTTCTAATCCAATTTCTCAAAAAATAGCCTTCTGCTGAATCCATATGGACCTCAGAGATCCTCTTGGTCAACTTTTTAATATTGTGTTTATGGGCTTTGGGGACTTGCATGTTATTGGGCGGTCATGCTGGGGAAGAGTCCTGGGAGGGTCCCGGGGGAGGTAGGCCTTATAAGGGTACAGGCCACACTGGGTATCAACAGCTGAGCAATCCATCATCTCATGTGACCTCCACAGCGCTGCCCTGTAGCGCCTCCTAGTGACCAAACAGTCTAATGACAGACACCTGCGGAGCACTACAGGAAGCCCCAAAACCGACAGAATATAACCTTTTCAATCCAGGTACCCTCATCTCAGAGGGTCCTTTGAAACCTCTTTGATATAACTAATTAGCTTTAGTTTAGTTTTTAGATGTAGTAATAATCTAAGGCTTTTACTGTGAAGGCTGAGCGGATGTGCACAGGCGGAAGTGACGCTTGCAGCAGGTGCTTGTTTACCTCAGGGTCGGAGGTAAACGCGAGTGGAGTACCTGATCGCGGTCCACAAGTGTCCGAGCAGCTCCCGCGGGACAGGGCCGCTCCGCGTGGATGTCTGTGGCACATGTACACGCTCACACACGGAGGGGACGGTGAGCTCAGGTGAGTGGGAGGACTGTTGGGAGTGTGGACAGGTCTGTGACCTGAGCCTGGGTGTGCTTCTGTCGTAACCACAGCAACAGAGCCATAATCCTGACGCACTGTCACCTGAAGCTCTCCTATACACTACTCACAATAAGTCAGGGATATTGTTATTCATATGAGTATTTTTCCTATTTGGTCTGAATTTTAATGAAATAAGTAAAAGTTCCCTTTGATATTACTAATAATGAAGGAGAAAAAACACCTTTTTCAATAATAAAAGGAGAAGTTCAATTTGTCAACTGGACAAAGTTTGTTTGGTTGAAAACGTTTCGCCGCTCATCCGAGAGGCTTCGTCAGCTCTGGTTATTGTGCTGGTTAGACACTGCTTATATCTAGCTGCCGGGAGGTGCTCCCTACACTGAAAAAGCTCTGAAAACGATCCCCCCTAATCTGTCTCTTTGTTTTTCAAATTACTCTGGCGACTAGTTTCCCCCCCCCTATTCAACGTCTAACGACCCTCTCCACCCCTCTGCCCTGGATTGTCTGCCCTAATGTTTCTTTGTCTGTTTTGATTTGGTTTAAGAATCGAATTATAAATGGGAGACAAGTTATGTCTAACTCCCCCATTTCTGTTTAACGACGGATTCTCTTTTTTGACAAAAATAGCCTCTTTAACTCCCCTCTCAAACCAGTTCTTTTCCCTGGCTAAGATCTGAACCTCACTGTCCTCAAACGAATGGCCCGTGGCTTCTAGGTGAAGATGTACGGCAGATGAAGGTCCACTCTGGCACGCCCGCCTGTGTTGGTACATCCTCTTGTGAAGTGGCTGTTTGGTTTCCCCAATATAGCGCTCACTGCAGTCTTCACTACACTGAATGGAGTAGACCACATTGCTTTGTTTGTGGCTCGGTGTTCTGTCCTTTGGGTGGACGAGTTTTTGTCTTAAAGTGTTTGTGGGTTTGAAATAGACTGGAATTTCATATTGTCTGAAAATCCTCTGTAGTTTTTCCGAAAGAGGCTATTTTTGTCAAAAAAGAGAATCCGTCGTTAGAGTAATTTTGAAAAACAAAGGGCCAGATTAGGGGGAAATGTTTTCAGAGCTTTTTCACTGTAGGGAGCGCCTCCCGGCAGCTAGATATAAGCAGTGTCTAACCAGCACAATAACCAGAGCTGACGAAGCCTCTCGGATGAGCGGCGAAACGTTTTCAACCAAACAAACTTTGTCCAGTTGACAAATTGAACTTCTCCTTTTATCATGGATTCTACCTGGACGACTGAGGGACTTTTTACGCACCTTTTTCAATAGTTTAATTCATTACACCCCCAAAAATTATGACAATAACAAAGATAGCCCCAAATAACAAAAACTTGACTGTCAGTAACGGGTGTTTCCACCATTTGCTGCAATGACAGCTTTACAGCGACGTCTCATGCTCCTCACTACCCTCATGATGTTGTTCTGAGGCATTCCACTCTTCCACAAGTGCTCAGTTCTGCCAGGTCATGTGGTGGTGGGGTACGATCATCCAGTCCCTGCTTCAACTGGTTCCAGACGTGCTCTCTGGGGTTCAAGTCGAGCTGTGACAATTCTGGCTCGATATGGTGGAGCATTATCATCCATGAACTGAAAGTTGGGGGTGTGCTGGCGGAATTGGGGGACTGGTGATGCCTGCCCAGACTGTTGCACCTCCTCCACCAAAGGGAACCCTGGGGACCATGTTGACCTCGGCGTATCGCTCACCTCGCCTTCTCCAGCAACGCTGACAACCATCATTTCTGTGCAAGGTGACCCGACACTCATCAGTGAACAAGACGGTAGACCACTGCTGCATTGTCCAGGTCACATGATCTTGTGCCCACTGCAAACGGTCACGGCGGTGTCTTGGTGTCAGTGGAGTCACCAGCAACAGTCGTCTGACATTCAAGCCAAAGCGGTGGAGTCGGTTGTGTATGGTTTGTCTGGAAACCCTAGTCCCCCTCACCTCTCTTTAACGGGCCTGCAGCGGTGTACACGGCCGTTGCATGACGATGTCTGAGTGCGTGGGTCCTTAGGTACTGGTCATCGTTGCGGCCTGTCACTCGTGGGGCTCCACTCCTGGGCCTGTCACAAACTCTGCCAGTAGTTCTGTGTCTTGATGCAAGTCTGCTGATGACACTTTGAGACACACCAAGTTCATGAGCAACATCTGATTGCTGCTACTGACCCGAAGGCGCGCTATGGCCAGGTGACCCTTCTTGTACGTTTAGTGACGTCATGTGTTCGTGGCTGTTTGAATGATGAACTTGGAATGACTTGCTGTGAATTTTATACCGGTGCTGCGTTCCGGTGCGCACCGCTTTACTTTCACCACTGCATGTTATAACCTTGTCTCCTCATCAAAAATGTCAGATGAGCGGTTTTAGATGCCACCCATGCTCCCACATGACACTTCTCCATAAATATATAAAAACATGATACAAAACTGTACACAGCAACTTGATAAACGTGATGTGATGTGTACTAGTTTTATTAGCAAGATGCACGCTAATTGTGTTGTGCCGGCGCTCTGAAGGGGGAGTGACTTAGCCGGTACAGTTACTTTTTTTTAATCAAAGGAATATATTGCATTACTTGATGACAAAATGTAGGCTTCAAACTGCACAGTCAGTGAGAAGAAATAGAAAACAACTCTCTTATAGTGTGTGCATGTATTTTTCCTTCTCCAGTTTGTGATAGGAAATGCATAACAATCAGTGAAACCAATTTAAAACTGTTTTTAATGCTATGTTGTGTTTTGAATTTAAATGCACCTCGATGTAAGATGATATAGAATACAGTACTCGGATTGGACCATCTATCAGAACACTTCACAAAGGACATTTTAATGCAGGTATTCAGTATTGTTGCTAAATACATTTTCAACTATTCTTCCCATCATTGCTCGAAGCTGAGCAGGAGCCATGTTGTCTGCGGATGACCTCCTGAGCAGCACACAGCAGGTTATGTCAGGGCTGGAGGCACTCCGAGGGGAGAACCACAGCCTGCTCCTGAACCTCCAGCAGACCCTGGAGAGCCAGTCATGCCGGGACAGCAGCGTGGAGCAGGAGAAGAGCCGCATGGTGCAACAGTCTCTGGAGAGGATTGAGCTGGGGCTGAGCGAGGCACAGGTAGGGCATGTGATTGCTGCCTGCCTACCTGGTGTTGTCACAATATTAAAATGTCAAACTTTCAATTTCAAACACTCAGACAATAGAATGTGATTTTCAACATAAAATTTGAGTAATTTATCATGTGGCTTTATATCTGTGTAATCCAGGTAGGTAGGTTCCTTAGTGGTCCATGGGCGTATACTATGTCTGTGTTCTTATCGGTAGTCGAGTTGTAAAATTAAACCGGGGGGATGGTGAAATTTTTCATTTATGTGACATATTTTCCAGCGAGGGGTGTGAAAAATTTGTATTTATCAGATGCAATTTCCTGCATTCTAGTCCATTTTAGGGTGACTTGCTAGACATGGCAAATCTTAAATCCCATCTGGTTCATAGCTTGCATTCTCAGTTGCATGGCCTCCAAAGACAATACTATTTATCGGAAAGAAACAACCCCCCTGGTGAAAGCAGCACATTCTGAAGGCAACAATCTGAGAAATTCCCCGTTAAAGATCTGCTTGTGGAACAGAAAGAACTCATTTGCCTGACATTAAGCTAAACCCTCCCCCATCACTGACATCACTGTGGTGTTTCAGGGCAGGTCAGAATTAGAAGGTACTTTGTTAAAATGGAAATGCTTTTATAACAAAAAGTCCATATAATCATTCAATAATACACAGGACACACACTCACACACATACCTTAGTCCTGGTTCAGACCTGGTTTAGTCCTGGTTTAGTCTCGGTTTAGTTGTGATTTAGACCCGGATTAGACCTGGTTTAGACCCGGTTTAGACCCGGTTTAGTCCCGGTTTAGTCCCAGTTTAGTCCCAGTTTAGTCCTGGTTTAGTTCCGGTTTAGTTGTGATTTAGACCTGGTTTAGTCCTGGTTTAGTCCCGGTTTAGTCCTGGTTTAGTTCCGGTTTAGTTGTGATTTAGACCTGGTTTAGTCCTGGTTTAGTCCCGGTTTAGTCCTGGTTTAGTCCCGGTTTAGTTGTGATTTAGACCCGGTTTAGTCCTGGTTTAGACCCGGTTTAGACCCGGTTTAGTCCCGGTTTAGTCCCGGTTTAGTTGTGATTTAGACCTGGTTTAGTCCTGGTTTAGGCCCGGTTTAGTCCTGGTTTAGTCCTGGTATAATCCTGTACACACACACTAACATAAGGCCCCTGCTGTCATCTAATCTGTCCCTTTGATGCAGAAATAATCTGAGTCAGACTCACCCCATAAGAACGCGGTCACTCCGTTGTAACAGTTTGCCGTGTTCAATAGTTCGTGTATCCACCTGGTTTAGTCCTGGTGTATGCTGATGTTTACATTTTTGCGCCACCCGTAGGCTGCATTAGGCCTGTGTATACCAATATCTTTTATCATTAGTATCTGGCGCACCATTTCATTTGCAGATTCGACAAGAACAATGCCGACTCCAATCAAACTTGTATCTAGTATGACCGCGATGAATACGTTGGCTTCAGAATAAACTAAACGAAGGCTTACAATTGCACATACGCCTATAAGTTGTTTGGTGTCCTTTAATGATTATGTTAAAAGGAGAAATTCAATTTGTCAACTGGACAAAGTTTATTTGGTCGAGGACGTTTCGCAGCTACTTCGTCACTGACGATGACGTTGGAAATTGAATTTCTCCTTTTACCATGGATTCTACCTGGACGACTGAGGGTTTTTTCACACAGTTTAATGATTATGATAAATAAGTTACCATTAGTTATAATGGTGCTTTAAAAGGCTACAAGGCAAACTTCACTTCCATGTCGTAATGTGACACCTGGCAGGGGGATATCTTGTGACACCCACATTGGACAATTTACCACTGTTACTAAAAGCGTGATTGTGCTGTGTCCTTCTGAGGGCGTCTTGTGCCTGGTCAAAACTGCTGATGATCAATTTGAGCGGCTATAATCATTTGATATCATGTGTAATAATGTGAAATGAACGCAAGTCATAAAAGTGTTAAACATAGCGACACGTCGTGGTCACTCAGTGCACTGCCACTTATGCTCAGACATCATCGCCATGTTATCTTGTGTCATTACAATATCGTGTTGTATTGTAGTTTGTTTTTTATAATAAAATGAACTTTATTGTCAATCACACCATGTCACAAACATTATACAGGGGGATTGAAATTGAATTTCCCTGAGCTCCAGATGTGCAATTTAAAGGTCCCATGGCATGGAATTTTCACTTTCTGAGGTTTTTGAACGTTAATGTGAGCTCCTCTACCCTGTTTAGCCCCCCCCCCCCCCCCATGGCTAAAAGTTACGAAATGTGTAAACTGAGCATTTGCGATCCTTTTCCACGTTTGAACACAAGACAGCCCAAACGGGCGATTCTGAACAAGGGAACTTTCCTGACGTCACACTCAGGGAAAAATGCAAATGCAGTTCCACCGCCCGTCTGGATGTCTACCCAACGTCTCTGGAAATCACGCCCAGAGAGTTTGGACCGCA
Organism: Paratrypauchen microcephalus; assembly: GCA_036785185.1. NCBI lineage: Eukaryota > Metazoa > Chordata > Actinopteri > Gobiiformes > Gobiidae > Paratrypauchen > Paratrypauchen microcephalus. The sequence continues at coordinate 1,516,896 of JAVJIX010000188.1, read as the reverse complement.
AACAAGCTACGAAATGCGAGATGCGTTTTTTATTTGCCTGGAGACACGTGAGAGTGTTTCCAGGCTCGGATGTCCTTTATCCGAGCCTCCGAACCTCGGAAACAGCAGTGGTTAATTTTATTTTCTGTGGAAATGTGTTTATTTTTCAATGGAAATCGTCTCATATCTTCCTCTGCGTTTAAACGCGGAAGTGGGTGACAGCGCACATCGCACCGCTAAAGAGGAAAGAGCGGAGAGTTTGGCCACACCCCCACCCGCTGCACTGGCCTGTCTCTGTCCTCATTTGCATTCAAGCAACAACGCCCAGAATAAAGTGTTTCAGAGAGATATTTATGACTCTGTCTGTGTTCATGGGTCTTTCTCATGCACTGAGTCTTGATTTTGAAGAAGGATTCATTTACAGTATTAGGGAACCATTAAGGCGCCATATAAAAGCATCAAGCAGTACCATGTCATGGGATCTTTAAACACTAAAAACACACACATATACCACACACACAGATCTCAATAAGAAATAAAAGAACACAAAATATACAGGTAGACAGTGCTGGATGGGTGGTGTCCTTGTTGGTAATGATGGCTCTCTTGCATTAACGGGATGTGTACAAGTCCTGAATGGGTGGTTGGGGTGATCTGATGATCTTTTCTGCAGTGGCATTATCCATTAGAACCTTAAGCCATAACATAAATAATTCTGATGCCGGTTTAGAAAGGGATGAAGTCACCGCTCAAAATTGGATGGACAGACGCTAATTTGAGGACGTTACAAACCCTCAGCTTAGCAAATGAAAGATGAAGCCTTCACTGACATGCAAATAACAGGCTGTGTGTATGTCTTCAGATGGTGATGGCTTTGTCGGCTCACTTGAATTCTGAGGAGGCTGAGAAACAGAAGCTGAGAGTCCAGGTGAGATCACAGCACATGAGTCAGGTGTGGTTTTTAAGCACTTGGGTTTGGAAGTAATGCAGGCATACAAACGCACACACACTGTTTATCAGGAGACCACTGTGGGTAGGTTTGTGCTCTATCCTTTAATAGCCACTGCTTAAAGGAGAATTTATGTTTTTTATAATCTGAGCCTTATTTCGGTAATAAAACAAGTTGTTTTACTCACCCATAGCACTTTGGTGTCACATTTGGAACACTTCCGCAGATGTTTTAGATTTGCAATATCCGTAACGTGAGTTCTCGGGGCATAGGTCTCCAAATAACACAAACTTTAGCACTTTTCAAATCATAGAAGCTCGATGTCTTAGTCTACACTTTCGTTTGAGTCAAAAGTGGCCTGTAATCCGAGATTTATCCACAATTTCGAGTAGATGAGGAGGACACAGCTGTGTCACAGCTGATTTCGCTCTCAGCTCTCGGGACCCAAACATAAAAGGCAAATCTGTAAGACGTTTGGACCATCGTGTTTGTAGTACCCACTTCAGTCAGGACCATTTTTTACCAGCAAAGGAAAAGAAAGAAGGTCAGTGGATTCAGCGCACGATTCTGAGAAGTAATGTGAAACCGATGGCTGTTCTCTACTGCTCCTAAAACTGTCTCCGCTTAATTTTTCCGTATCCATTGTCTCCTCATCCGTCTACTCCTCTTCAGTCCTCAGTCCTCCATAAGTCCTCTTCAGCCTCAAAGTCCCAATCTTCTGCCATGTTGCCAAGTTGCGTCTTCTTACCTGCGAAACAGCTGTGACTCTGCACATGCACGCTGTCCTCTAGGATGACGTCATCAAATGAAACTATAGCTGGATATTGGGTTTCAGGCCGCTTTGGACTCTACTTAAAGTCTACGCTGACACAGCGATCTTCTGTGATTTGAAAAGTGCTAAAGTTTGTTTTATTTGGAGACCGCAAACATATGCCCCGAGAACTCGCGTTACGGATATCACAAATCTAAAACATCTCTGGAAATGCCCCAAATGACACCAAAGTGCTATGGGTGAGTAAAACAACTTGTTTTATTACTGAAATAAGGCTCAGATTGAAAAAAAAAGAAGTTAATTCTCCTTTAAATATGTGTGAGTTAAGATAATTTAATTTTACTGGGCTGATCAAAATGGTAAATCTTAAAGCCCAGTCAGTTACAAACTCCAGCCTTTTGTTTTGTTTTTTAAGTTGAAAGTTAATTTGTCGCCCGGATCAGCAGACTTTCTGACAGCACACTAAAAAGACATTATTATAAAAAAGACACTATTATACACCAGTATAATAGGCACATGAAATGGGCTATGTACACTGACAGTGGAACTATAGTAACAGCCTTTGCACGTTTGTGTCCCTCCCTCCTGCCCACACACATGAACATTTTGTTTGAGGCCTAAAAGAAAACAATGTTGACTGTCGTCATTGAAGGCAAGATGAGCCCCCCCCCCCCCCCCCCATGTAAGGTGTTACAGTGTGTGTTTGGCAGGTGCGGCGGCTGTGCCTGGAGAACCAGTGGTTGCGGGACGAGGTAGCAGCTGCACAGCAGAAGCTCCAGGAGCGAGGGCAGGAGGTGGTCAGTCTAGAGGAGCACAACCGCCACCTGCTCTTCATGTCCTCCATCCACAAGTACGACCAGGACCAGGAGGGGGTGCTGGTGAGAAAGCACAGTCTGTTCATTCTGCACAGCCCGTGTGCCATGTGTGTGCCATGTGTTCCAGGAGGTTAAAGGCATGAGCTGCACAGGAGAGAGCCTGGAGGACTTGTTTCCTGAGGACCAGGAGTCTCATGGTGAGCCTTTTTTCTCTTGTTTGTCTTCCTTATGATGTCATGTCTACAACATTGAACATTTAGCTGAGGTCACAATTTTGCTTGGGGCCCCCCGCTAAACTCTGCTCTTCTGTCTGTGGGTGCTGTGGCTCCATTGGCAGCCGTCCACAGGGGCCCCAGCAGTGCAGAGGTGGCAGCTCAGCAGGGGGGCTACGAGATCCCGGCCCGCCTGCGCACACTGCATAACCTGGTGATCCAGTACGCCTCCCAGGGGCGCTACGAGGTGGCCGTGCCTCTCTGCAAGCAGGTGCAGCACACAGCTATATGTCCTACTGCTCCACATACACACACACATACTACTTCTACTACTACACACACTTACACAAACTACTTCTACTACTACACACACCCTACACAAACTACTACTACTACTACTACTACTACACATACTACTACTACACACACACACCTACACATACTACTACTACTACTACTACTACACACACACCTACACATATTACTACTACTACTACTACACACACCTACACATACTACTACTACTACTACTACTACTACACACACACCTACACATATTACTACTACTACTACTACACACACCTACACATACTACTACTACTACTACTACTACACACAAACCTACACATACTACTACTACACACCCACCTACACATACTACTACTACTACTACTACTACTACAACACACCCACCTACACATACTACTACTACTGCTACTACACACACACCTACACATACTACTACTACTACTACTACTACTACTACTACTACTACTACACACCTACACATACTACTACTACACACCCACCTACACATACTACTACTACTACTACACACACGCTTACACATACTACTACTACTACTACTACTACACACACACCTACACATACTACTACTACTGCTACTACACACACACCTACACATACTACTACTACTACTACTACTACTACTACTACACACACACCTACACATACTACTACACACACCTACACATACTACTACTACACACACACCTACACATACTACTACTACTACTACTACTACTACTACTACTACTACACACACACCTACACATACTACTACTACTACTACACACACACCTACACACACACCTACACATACTACTACTACTACTACTACACACACACCTACACATACTACTACACACACCTACACATACTACTACTACACACACCTACACATACTACTACTACTACTACACAGACCTACACATACTACTACTACTACTACACACACACCTACACATACTACTACTACTACTACCTACTACATACTACTACTACTACACACACCTACACATACTACTACTACTACTACACACACACCTACACACACACCTACACATACTACTACTACTACTACTACACACACACCTACACATACTACTACACACACCTACACATACTACTACTACACACACCTACACATACTACTACTACTACTACACAGACCTACACATACTACTACTACTACAACACACACACCTACACATACTACTACTACTGCTACTACACACACACCTACTACTACTACTACTACTACTACTACTACTACTACTACACACACACCTACACATACTACTACACACACCTACACATACTTCTACTACACACACACCTACACATACTACTACTACTACTACTACTACTACTACTACTACTACTACACACACACCTACACATACTACTACTACTACTACACACACACCTACACACACACCTACACATACTACTACTACTACTACTACACACACACCTACACATACTACTACACACACCTACACATACTACTACTACACACACCTACACATACTACTACTACTACTACACAGACCTACACATACTACTACTACTACTACTACTACTACTACTACACACACACCTACACATACTACTACTACTACTACACACACACCTACACATACTACTACTACTACTACGCACACACACCTACACATACTACTACTACTACTACAAAAAAATGAGACTGCAATAAAACAATAATTCCATATGAGGTTTTAGAAATTACATTTAAACTTGTGGAGTTAATATGATTAACTTAGGTCGTTTTCACACCTGCCTTGTTTGGTTCGTTTAAAACTTTGATTCGGACCTTTTGGGCTGGTGTGAATAAAAACCAAAAATCTCGATCCGGAGCAAACAAGCGAACCGAGACCACCTAAAAGGTTGGTCTCGGTCCGGTTCCATACGAATCCTGGTGCGGTTCGTTTGAGGTGAGAATGCAGACCGGACTCGTTCCGACGCAAGTTGGCGTTTTGTACTTAACGAGCTCCCGTCGTATGTCGAGCATTATGGGAAACCGAGGCTGACGAAACTAAACGAAACGAAACGAAACTTACTAGGCTTACTTACGTTTTGCGTGAAGAGCAAGAGTCAGAACTTGATGCGCATACGAGCGCTGTCCTCCGTAGTCGTCTTGCCCTGTGTCTTCGTCATTTGGAAATTGATTGTAAAATAGTGTAAACCTCACGATGCTGCTCAAACATTTGTGCGAACTGTAAAAACTGAGCAAACCATATCGCTAAGGGTAGATTGAAAACAGCACGTAACACCATGATTCTCCTCCTTCCGCGTTTGGACACCGCTCATTTTTGTCCAACGGCTGAGCGACCTCAGTACACGTGGTTTTGTTTATAGATGTTATTTCGCTTGGGGAAAAGGTGCAGTGTGAAAGCGAACCGCACCAAAATAAAAAAAAATTCCGGACATCCGGACTAGGGATGCAAATTATCGGTTAACTCATTAACTGATAGTTGATTGACCTTATCAATCGATTAACGATTAACTGATAAGCGGCGTTTTTCACCTGAATTTTAGTGTTTCAATAGGGTCTTTAAGAATATAAGCTATAGTATACATAACACTGAGTCAAAAATATATCATAGTATTATTATATTGTATATTCCTCAATTAATTATTCTTTAGTAAAAAGCAGACAAATGTATTGATGCTGAATAACAAAACACAGTAATCTCGCTCTATCCAATTTTTTTTTTTATAGTGTAACATTGTGTTCTGTCCTGATTGGCTAAGAGACTAGACCAGGACTGAACGTGGACTGGACCAGGTCTGAACCAGGTCTGGACCTGGACTGGACCTGGACTGGACCTGGACTCGACCGGGACTCGACCGGGTCTAGACCTGGACTAGACCAGGACTAGACCAGGATTAAACCACCACGTGCCACTGCTGGTTTCGCCGCGGCCCGCGCTCCGAGCCGCAGGCCAGCCGCGCGGGGCTCGGGGCACGGCGAAACCAGCAGCAGCGGCACGCATTCCGGGTTCGATCTCGCCTCGCGCGTACACCCGGGGCTGCTGAGCAGTGCCGTTGGCGCCTGCGGTCGGCTGTGAGTCGAGCTTGGCGCAGCGCGGTTGCCTTGTTTCATGACCGCGCGGGTGCGCGTGTACGCGTGTCGGCGGTTAGCGGTTAATTACAATTAATGCATTTTGATCGACCAACGTCTTAATCGACAATTAACCATTAATCGATTAATTGTTGACATCCCTAGTCCGGACCAAAGCAAGTGAACTATCGGACTTTCCTGGTGTGAAAACGATTCAGGAGCTGGACCAACCTCTTCCCAGCCAACCACAGCTCATCTCCACCACTCCTTCAGTTACCCAGAAGCCCGATTTATACAGCCTATCCCCACAACACCCTCCAGTGTTAACACCGGGTGGGGGTGGGGCTGCGCTCACATCCATAAAAGGCTCTGAATGAACATGTTAAGTGAGCACCCCATTGAAGAACTTCACACCCCCATTGAGCCTTTAGCTCCTCCAACCTCCTCCAACCGAAAATCTCTGGCACCGCCCTTGCTTTCCACACACGTCTCAAACATGAGTGACTCTGGTGTCTTCTGAGCAGGCCCTGGAAGACCTGGAGAAGTCTTCTGGACACAACCACCCGGACGTGGCTACCATGTTGAACATCCTGGCTTTGGTGTACAGGTGTGTGCCGCTCTCTGCCGGATTGTCCTCCTGTTTAAACTGGGTTTCATCATTATTAGGCATATCAAAGTTTACACTAGTATGTAAACTCATGTGATTAATCTGAGACATTAGATGAATGGGGGCACTGTAACTAGGGATGGGGCCGATCCGATCCAGTATCGGTATCGGGTTCTG